>BRDA01007065.1:150891-171575 GCA_036984385.1 Crenuchus spilurus
AGGATTCATCCAATGACTCGTCTCGTTTCGCTGCACGCTTTGCTTTACCATTGAAGTCTGTGGACGCTGAGTGTCCACCCTGTTTAAAGCACTGTGAAGCTGCGGGAATGAGTGAGAGGAAAGCCGCGTCGTTACCAGTGATAAGAAGCTGATTCTGAACAAAAGTTGAGCGCGTTGTAGCGCATATTTAGTCAATGACATGTACACACAACAGTATATTTTTGATCACTTATTTTTTTTACATTTTAGGGGAAGCTGAGCTTCCCTTGCAGTCTTAGAGCAATCGCCTCTGCACTAGATGCATTTTACCAGGAATACAGCGACAGGAAGCATGATGGTGACCCCATTTCACGTTTTCAACATCATTTTAATATTCGCTACATACTTTTCTATCATCAATCTAAAAAAAACAAAAAAAAAAACAAAAAAAAAAACACCTCCCTCCCGACCCAACATTTTTGGTGAAAAAGGATGATCACCAATTTTTTTTTTTACTTGGCCTTATTAAGTACAATAGATTACTATATACATATTACTATACATCTCTGCCTGCTGTCAGCAATATTACTCTATAGGTGCACAAATAATATGTGGCTGAACACAAACAGACAATAAAGCTCTAAAAACCAAATAAAGCTCTCTTGTTTTAAAATTAAGATTTGTCCGTTGTTGTATAAATGGCCTCTCCAAACCAAGCTCCCGGGCTGAATTTCAACCTCAGCCCGCCCCATCCCACTCGTCAGTGAAACTGCACACAAACTTATTTGCTCAATTAATTCAACCAAAAATGTACCTCATCAATGAATTTCCAAAAAAGCATAATCTGGTGTTGTGCTGAATTCAGCACCCTCGCCGTGAGATGCACCCCCTGTCTGGAGCATGCATGCTACTTAGCGGTGGTATTCAGTTGCCTTTACTTTGGTTATTGTGACCAAAGGAACTTAACTACAATCCATTCCAGTCATAAATAAAGGAAATAAACCTTTTATTGATGTAAGATGACTGTCCGTGTGTTATCTAACTGTAACTGTGATTAAACTGGCGTGATTCATTATATTGCCTCGCTAGCAGCTGCTAACAGTTACTGTCCCCAGCAAGCAGCGGGTGCTTCCCCCATCCCAATGCACTGACAGGCGGTTAGTCTCGCACAGCCTCCCCTCTGCAGTCAGAAGTAGAGGAGACCTGTCCACTCTGCGTCCACACTGCTAATGAATCACACGATCCCGCCCTGGCTTACAGAGCGGGATGTATTTCTTCACTGTCACAGTAAATCACTGCGTTTGACTCAGTCAGTTATAGACCTCGTCCACTGTGTGTGCCTCTCTAGCTAGCTCATCATGCCAGTCTAAACTCAGAAATACAGAAAGCAGTGGAATCAAACCCTGAATTCAAAGGCTGGTGAATTGGGGATGATAATACTGCCTGTATTGTAAGGCTGATTTCTACATGATATAAAGAAACACATGACAACTCAAAAACACACTCAAAAGGCAAATCCTTATACTCCCACCCAAACCAATCTGCCATTAACGAGTAACAAAATCGACTCTGCAAAAAAGGCTGAAGCCACCATAGCACTATGGCTGAACACTGTGCCATGCTGGCATGGGACCAATATGGGGCAAAATTGATTGATGTAATGTGGAATTAGGCAAAACATTAAAGTCATAAACATTTTAGGGAGTTTCTCTCTCCTACAGCCTAATTACAATTACATGCAAACGACCAATTATGCAAAATAGGTGATGACGTCATACAACGACTTTCAGGACCGTTAATAACTACTTTCCTTACTGAGGAGTTGGCAACAATGAGTTTTAGGCAGGATTGGTAACCCTATTCAGAGATAATTAAGTGTACATGGGATCATTTCTTTTAGAAACTCTTTCTACTAATAAATGATCTATTAGCTCTGAAAGGAGGTGAAGAAACGTTTGTGTTAAAAATGTTTATTAAAAATGTTTACATTACCTGTGGTGATGTTTAATTCATCAAACACTGTTACACTTACGACAAACTGAAGACATTATCAACTGTCACCAGATAATAAAATCTAATGTGTAAATAGTTTATTTTGATACTATTATGCACACAAGCTAACTAGCAAAATAATCTGTAATAGCTAGCTAATGTAATTAAGAGTTAACTAGCATAACAGCTACATTTATTTATAACATTTACATCACAAAATGACTATAAATGAACATACAACGTTGAGTAAAGTTTCCTTTCTGAAGTCAGAGTGAAGAAAGTCTATTTAGATATTCTCACAAAGCTTTTAAAATCTAAATTTGACTAAAATTCAGGTTTAAGTGTAAAGTTAGTTTATTTTTTGTTTTAATATGCTTCAGTTAGTAAAAATGTCGGGTCTGCAAAACGTCTCTGTTAGCACAAAATATACTGACAGACACCAAATGCTCAAATTTACTTTATTTTGATTTACAGGAAAAATATACAGTATTTACTGTAAAATTAACCTGTGACTGATTTAAAACTACAGAAATGTGTTACCTTGTATGCAAAGACTTGGGTTCTTTGAGTGTTCATGGTTAGGTTAGGTTTATCATCAGCTTAGCTTAGGTGTATCTCAGATAATGAGGAAAGAAAGAAACAGGTTTACTCACCGTCCTTCGGACGTCTTCTTTATTCTGAGCTGTGATCTCTGCTGTCCTGCAGGCGTTAGTAGGCGACACTGGCAGCTCCAGCTCTGCTGCTTATATAGGAGGGCAGAGAGAACATGCAAATAACATCTACCGAGGCAAGGAGCCACATCTGAGGCCTGTGTGTGTGTGTATGAAAGTAAGTCAAAAATGATCCACACTCTGGCTGTAGAATTGATTTTAATCAGTTTTCTGACACAAAGACATTTTCCCACATCATGTCTCTGCTCTCAGATTCCCTCATTAAAACGTTTTTGGCTGAGCTGCGAGTCACAAATGTACCACTGTCTTCACCTCTTCATCAAGACATGAATCTCCATCCTCTTTTGGCTTCTTTCAGACTCACAAACCTCCCATAAAAGCCTTCATAGTTGCCCATATTGCTGACATTTTCATTTGTCCCTTCACACAGCTGAATTTCCACAAGCAGTTTGAGTACGTCCTCTTTTTAAGGGAGGAAATCAGACAGATCCCAATTGTTACAGACCAATCTCTATATTGTCTCGTTTGTCTAAAATGTTTGAAAAATAAGCAATTGATTAATTGCATAACTGCTCATAACATTTTAGCTGATGTTCAGTCTGGTATTAGACCAGTTTGTGAATGTGTTACTGCCACCCTTAAAATTTTTAATGATATAATTTCTGTTTTGGATACCAAACAATATTGTACAGCGATTTTTATTGATTTGCCTAAAGCTTTTGACACCGTTAATTAATCATAAGATTCTGATAGATAAGCTTGGCAGCATTGGAGTTTCAGATTGTTCTTTGGCATGGTTCTCAAAGTACTTCTCAGACAGGGTTTAGTGTGTGAAGATGGAGAAAATCCTTTCAGATACTCTCACAGTTAAGAAAGGTGTCCCTCAGGGCTCAATCTTAGGCCCAACATTATTTTCAATTACATAACTGACATTGTTTTCGCTGTTCTGGACTCATCCATTTACTTTTATGCTGATGATATAGTTCTGTATGCTGTTGGTCGCTCTTGTGATGTTGCAATTAATTTACTTCAAAATCATTTTTCAGAGTTCAGCAAGATTTTTTTCTTAAGACTAAGGTGTCCACAGAACATGTTGCCACTGTCTTTCGATACATCTCAGATGGCTTCAGGCCCAGAGAACTCACTGGGGTTTATGCAAGAAAATAATATATAACTTCTTCTTTACACGAAACAGTGTCAGGCTGCGTTTCCCAATTTTTCCCCCAATGTAGTGACAACCAATCAACACACCCACTCTCTCACTCACATGTAATGTCCCTAACTCTAGCACAGGCCTCCTCTGATGCATTTGAAGGACCACCTCTTTTCCATCTGTTGCTGAAACATCAGAGGAAAGCGCAGGATCCCCAGCTAACAGAAACCTGAGCCAGTGGGCATTGCATGGTAGTAGTGATTGGGATAGAACGCCAGAGAGAGCACAACCAATTTTGTTCTATTGAGCCACAGCTGTTTTGATCTTGCAAGCCTCTGATCATAGTGTCAGTGCCCTAGTCTGCTGAGCCACTCTGGGACCCGAGGTTGCATTTATTGATGCGGTGTTGGAATGTGTTAAGTGATAATGATGTACTCCGAAGCCCTATTTCAATCACAGTATTCCTCTGACTACCCAAATCTTTACATGATATTATGAACTGCAGATGGTAAAAGACCTCAGTTATTTACAATCTTGTCTTTAATCTGGCTGACAATTCTCTCACCATGCTTGGCCCAACTTACTGAACCACAATCCATCCTTGCTTGTAAAGAGTGAGAAATATTTTTTTCCTTATTGTTTATCTTTACTTATTTGCTACGTACTCCTTACTCTTCATTATCACATAGAGTTTATAATAGAGTTTTTTTTGAGCCAGTTGTTCCCAGATTATAATAAAACCTTTTGTTCTGTCTCATACCAGCCAATGGAATGTTGTGTATGCTAGTCTCCCTAAATTTCCTTTGTCACCCTACGTGGCCAAAACGCTAACCAGAAGCTTTTTATTTGGGATGGGGCTGAGACTGACATACTTGAACACATTCCTTGGAAAACTGTATCAACCTTTCATGCGGATGGGAGTGTGTTCAGAGAACATATAAAGAATGAGTAATATAACAGTCTGTTCTTCTTTATCATCTCTCTCGCTGGTGAAGACAGACTCGACCTTTTCTCTGAGAACAGAACTTTATCTTCTTCTGCTCACAGCTTTTTAAAGACTTTCATTAAAAAAGTACTTTGGTTTGATGCTCCTTTTATACTCAGTGTGGATGACCTCACCTGTTACCAGTTAAAGTGATCATTGTAGAAATAGATAGAATTAAATTCTCACTTGTGTTGCAGCTATTTAGACATTAATGTCTGTGTGTTGAGTTCTTTTCAGAAGACAGTAAGTCTATACTGTTATACAAGCTGTACACTAACTACTCTGAGTTATATATAAGTTTCATTTCTATAGTGTTGTCCCATTAAAGGTATAATCAAATATTTGCAGAAATGTGAGGGGTGTACACACTTTTGTTGGATACTGTGTATATGTCAGCAGCTCCCAGCCCTTCTCTACAACACAGGATATCACTAGGCCTGGCACCTCTCTCCCTTATAGCAGCACCATGGCTGAGGAATCCGGCAGTTCCCCATCCGACCACAGGAGGTCTCACTCTCCTACTTTCTAGTCAACTCCATCATAACCAGCACACCTGAGCTGTATTGGGCTGCAGTCAGCCCAGGTTTTAAAAGCCCAGACAGGGCACCTTTGGTTTGGTGCTATTTATCTTTACCAGCTCTGTTGATGAGCTTTAGTGAATTTTTCACAGTTATACTGCATATATAAAATATAATGCAACAGTGCTCTCTGCTGGACCCACACAGTAATGCTCAGTACTGAGAATATTAAGTTAAACTCCATCACTGTAAAGCAAATGACTTGAACATGGATAATACTGAGGAAGTCTGTTGTGCAGACATATACAATCCTGTGGAAAAGCTGTACCTTCCAACATTCTAGTCTTGTAATAACTGCAATGTTCTCATAAGAACTATATACATAAAAGTTGGGACAGTATAAATGTTTCTGACATTTACTTTGACTTATTCCATTGCAGACAGTATGAACCCAATATATTTCATGGTTTGTCTGGTCAACTTCATTTAATTTGTTAATATACATCCATCCCTGTTTCAGGCCTGCAACACATTCCAAAAAAAAAATTGTTGGGACAACTTTGTAATGTTGCCATTCTTTCTCACAACATTTAAAACATTTTTGTGTAATGAATTTGTATCATTCAGGAGTCAGGAGTGCAGGCAGGTCAGTCCAGTCTTTTCCCACAGCCACTGTGGGAAGCCACTGACTTTGTAATATGTGCAGCATGTGGTCTTGCATTGTCTTGTTGAAACAGATGTCTTGAGGCAGCATATGTTGCTCTAAAACCTCAATGTATCTTTCAGGAAACCCTGGCCCTGCCTTTTGAACTTGCTGATACCAGTTTGCGTGGTTCTTTTTCTTTGGACTGAAGCATAGTGTCCATTTTTTTAAACAAAAAACAATCTGGAATATTGACTTATCTGTTCACAATACACATTTCCAATATATGATGGTCCATCCCCAATACCTCTGAGGCCAGTGTTTGTTGTGAAAATTGCTTACAATGCTGTAATCATTGTAAGCATTGTTGCACCTTTGATTAATAAGATTTAGAATAATTACACATTTTGTGAACATACATCCCAGTAGTGAATAGCCATTCCGAGCAGCGTTCATTAAAATTATTCAGGAGAACACCATGTGGTTAAAAAAAATTTTGTTTTAGGAAGTTTTAAATGGCGTGAAACCACATCTGGGCATTTTTCACTCTTCGGTCTTTGATAAGACATAAGAAAGTTATGCTTCCAGACCAAATTATCCTATTTATAGCAGAAATTATCAGGAAGCACTGGGAGCTCACCCATGATGAAAAGGCCATTTAAAAAAAATGAGCAAAACAATCAGTTGACATGTTTTTGAAGATATCAAAATAAGGTTAAGTGCAACGTAACTGAAGAAAAACCAAAACACACCTGGTTCAGTTCCAGCTTTATTCACAAGTACAGTCTAAGTAAAATTTCACAAACACTTTCTGTAGCATAAGGAGTTAAAGTGAAGGACGTGTTCTCTGAAATGGAAACAAAGAAACAAGAAAAACAAAGTCATGCAACAGTGATGTAGTTAAAGTATGTTTTACATTCTTCATAAAATATTCACATTTAATTGATTTCAGAAGTAGGGTTATGGTGTCATACACTGTGTGTGCAAAGGTCCGGCACAGTTTTACAGGGATCTGGTTTTAAAAGCCAACTCAGCTGCTATAACAATGAATAAATTAGAGCAGGACGAACACAAAACTGTACAGAGCTCCAGCCTGGCTCTTCTCATTATACCAAACATAAGAATATGACGAGATCTTTTGGAGAAGAAACGACAACAGAGAGGAGAATGAATGTTCAAAATGACATGGAATGCTCTTCTGCATTCTTAATTAAGAAATACAAAATAAATCAAGGAATAAATAAAAGACTGAATGTATTTGTAAACAGGGCTGGGTGATCCGATATTTATATTGTGATCCAGCTTGAAGAAATCAAATTTTCTGCACAGATTGGGAAGTACTGATGTTTCCAAACATCACATAAGCTCTGATGGCCAGCAATAATGTGGATACACATTAAATCAACTGAATGATTGTCTACCAGACGGCCAAATGGTATCATAGCTGTACACTCACTGGCCACTTCATTAGGTACACCTTATATCGACATTCACTGTCTATTTTTTCAGCTTCACTAAGCATTCAGGTGCACTTTGTAGTTCTACAATTACAGACTGTAGTCCATCTGTTTCTCTGTATATTCTGTTCACCCTGTTCTTCAATAGTCAGGACCAGCACAGGGCAGGTATTATTTGGGTGGTGGCTCATTCTCGGCCCTGCAGTGACACCAATACAAAATAACCAAAGCAAACTGCAGCTACTGACTCCGCTTTCACATCTACAAGGTGCACCAACAAGGTAAGCTCTTTTAATGTTAAAACAGTGTCTTTAAATGCAATATTACATTTTAAATGGTGCACCACTTGAGCCTGGATATCGTTTAAAAAGACAGCGATATGATTTTTTGAGATTGCACAGCCCCATCCTTATACCGACACACTCACGTCTTTAAGATCACATACTTATGGCTCTCGACATTAAAGCATTCACTCTGACTACAGTACAGACAGAATAGTATGACTGAAGCTTTCAAGATCCAAAAACTTAAGCTATATTCACAAGAGGGTCCCAATCCTGAAGAACTGATGCCGACACACTTTGATAAAGCCTGATACACTTTTCACAACTATATATACACCAGGATAGATAACATGTTTCTGTTTACATCAAAATATATAAATATATATACAAAATATAGTACAAAACCATACCTGTTCCAAATGCACTTATGGGGGGGACCATTGCATACAAGCCCGACAAAGCTTTATATCTCTAACCATTGAGTGAGCCCAAGTCTCAGTTTCAAGCTTCCACAGTAGTGTCCTGAACCATAATGACTGTGCTTCTGTTATGCAGGGAAAACATTAATACAAAGGCACTAAATGAGCAGATCAGTCCATTCAACGTAACAGTGCTCCACATAAGAGGTTCAGGATAGTAAGGATGGCACAACTGAGCTAAACAGTAAAACTATACATTCAACAACCCAAGTTTTCATCAGCTGCCCCCCAAGTGTTACAGCAGCCTGTTTGTTCATATTTCAAAGGAAATTCCACTGAACTGTCAACATTTCTGCATAAATAATTAAGATGTAAAGTCATTAGAGAGGTCTGATGTGCTCTATTCTAGAGAAAGTAAAAGTCAGATTTGGTAGCAGTGGCGCTGATTGAACCAAACATCCAGAAGCATGTAAACGCTGCCTCCTTTAAAGTTATAAGGACTGGTTACGAATTAATTACCTCATGTCTGAGACACTGTTCAACTAATGGTTTTGTGCAGTCAATTAAATGTGTTTGGTAGGCAATCGACCTGCCCATTTGTTGACTCTCTCCATCACTTGTAATGTCTCTGAATGTAGGAGGGTGCAGACTAACACAGGCCTCCTCCGATGCATGTGGCCACAAACTGCTACCGATACCTTGCTGCTGATGGCAAGCAGCATGATCAGTATTCAAACTTGCGATCATAGTGACAGCGCCTCAGTCCATTGAGCCACTCGGGGCTGCTAAATGATGATTTTGACACCTGGTTCCCATCAGCACCATTATAAAGAAATCAGAATCAGTACATTTCTCTACAGTCCAGTCCAAACACTCTGAATGACATCTCCATACACAAGTTTTGACAAATCAGTGGAATCTCTAAAGCATTAAATGCCACTATTATAACCAAGTGCTGCCCAAGTGTGACAGACTGGGATGTGGCAAAGTGGGAAGTATTTCAAGCTACTGAGAAATTGTCTAAAAATGGCGTAAAGTGGACCATCTTGCTGAAGAGAAAGTGGCATCATGTTCATCTTTCCATTTTACAATGGAAACCTAAATTTGAACTGTCGAATGTTCTTGGAAAATGGTGTAAGATGCATCATCTACTGCATAGAGGTCACAGTTCTAAAATATGTACACGTAAAAGAGGTAAAACTGAGGCAACCATTTACACATCAAGGACATGGACAGGGGCTCATAAGCTAGCGTGCAGGTCGTGGACACCACAGTGCTGCTTCATAAAAGCACCCTGATGCAGAACGGTAGAGTGCAAGTATTGCTAATGAGACATAAAACACTTTCCATTCAACTCGTTTCACTGTTATGAACTGTGTTGCGATCCATACAAATACTTTATGGTGTTGAATGGTGGATGGTCTTTTTTTCCAGTTCCCTTCACACCTACACTGACAATATTGCACCTTGGTCAGGTCCAACTAGGATCATCCTCCCATCTGGCCCATTGTTTTGTTCAATCTCCCTCTTTTGTTCAATCTCCCTCTTTCATGTCCTCGTTCAAACTCACGCCCAGCGGCCGCTGGACACGAAGCTACGGCTGAAGGAGAAGCTAACGTCAGAGCTTTTCTGTCTGGCCCACGCACCAAATGGCACCACGATGATCGTGCTGTTGTCCTCTGCTCCATACTGCAGCGCCTGAGCGAGAGAAAAGTGTACAGATGTTAAATATCACACTACACTACAGCTTCATCTCCATCACTTTCACACTACAATGTCCGCTGGCTCAGGCGTCTACAGCAGTAGTTCAAAAAGAGGTGGTGGCTTGACTTCACATGCATTGGAGGAAGTCTTAGAGTCAGGGACATTGCAAGTCATTGGGAGACTCCTAGTGGATGGGTGGGTTAATTAGCTACTATTAAATTATTTTGGGGGGGATTGTGTTAAAATCTTAAAAAGAAAAAAGAGCCCACAAACCTGCTCAGAGAGCAGCTGTGCTGCTTCTTTGGGGTCGTTGCACTGATTGATGACGTCACAGATCTCCTGACTGTTCATGATGAAGTTGATACCATCTGTGGTGAGGGCCAGGAAGGAGTCGTGGACGTGATGGAGCTGGACACATGAGTACAGTCACACGTTTTAACAAATAAAAATACACTAAATGACTCTGGATTGATTTCTTATTGCCACACAACATATATAAGCAGTGGTAACTGTTTCTAGTGCAGCAAGAGTACAACACAAACATACTATCCATAATAACAGAATATACAGTACAGAACATCTTCAGGAGACCACACAAACTCATCATTGTGTTTTACACACACACACACACACACACACACACACACACACACACACACACACACACACACACACACACACACACACAATATAAAACTCTTCCAATAAATAGATGCAGATTTTAATAAAATGAGTATCCATATCCATTTAAAATGATTATTTCCACCATATTTACAGCAAATCTTTTTAAGCATGCAATTCATGGAGACATCTCATACACTTTTTAGGGGGGGCAGAACTAGTGCATTTGACTTACAAGTAGGCGATTAAAAACCTTTTGAAAATTATGGTCATAAATATTAAAAGTAGATATTTGTATTTATTACATGTGTCATTTTTCACTAAAACCAGCAGTCTTGAGCAGACAGAGAGCCTACTCACTAAAACACGTTTGGTCTCCGGCTCTGCGATGACGCCGGCATTTTTGAGGTCAAAGTCTCCGATGCTCCGCGTCATGGCCAGTCTGCCGTTGACATGAGGCTGTCCCAGACTGTTCCAGGTTACAACACCTCCGCTCTTACGAATCCTACAAACCATGAAATGTCAACAAAACAGCAAAATAAACACACAAATCATGGCAGACTACAAGACAATGTGTGATTTGATAGATATATAACTTAAACTGAACTTCAACCTGCAGGACAAACAAAATTTTTACTTTAAATAATTCTGAGCACATTTTCAGTTTCAGTTTCATTTGTTGAAAACCTGATGTTAATGATATTTTCTGCCCTTTTTGTAGATAAATATATAGCCAAGGGGCTTGATAGCTTGCTAGCATACACATAATTGACTTCTTGATCTGTCTAACACGTGTCTCTCAAAACAAACACTACTAAACAAAAGAAGCAACAAAGTGCACCCACATGAACCTCTGATCACTGTTCTGCTTGATGATAATTCTGACTATTCTACATTTACATCAATGCATTTGACAGACACTCTTATCCAGAGCAGACTTACAATTATAATCATGTTACATCTGAAGGAGAACGTAGTGTGTAGTGTCTTGCCTATGATCTCTTATTGGTATATTATGCGAGGTTCGAAGCCCAGTTTACCATGAGAGGGGTCAGTGGTGAGCTGGAACTCTGTACAGGAAACTCTAAAGCTCTGCTCACTTGTGTCACTTCACCATTTTAAACTCTTAATCTGTAACCAACTCCACTCAGCCTGTCACTGTTTTACTTTATTTTTTTATTATTTGATTTTCTTATTTATTTCATTCAGGTCTGTTTTAGTTATCCATTTACTTTTATTTGATCTACTTCTCTCTACTAATTTCTTTACATTACATTTAGCAGAGGCTTTTATCCAAAGCGACTTACAATAGTATAAAAGTACAAATGCAAGAAATACTAAAGTTAAATAATTAACATTTCGATATCAAATGTCAAATGCATATCAGTACTCATGGGGAGTAGTTGGGATTCTTATTAGTTTAGTTTTTCTACCTCTGCTACAATGTAAATGAGGGACACCCTCAGTGTATCCCAAGTTTAAATAAAGGTGATTAACTGAAAGGTGATTGAACTACTAACTGTACGGGTACACATAAACAGAATTTTTAAAAATCAGCCTTAACCTACAATCAGACTGTGTGGACATACGGCATCTCACCTGTCTTTCTCGTCCTTCCTCTCCGGAGTGTGGTCCACGGTCAGTTTGAGAGCTTTGCCTTTCCGGCACAGCATGGCCCGGCTGTCCCCAACGCTGGCCACCACCAGTTCGATGCCATCCCTCAGCAGAGCCACTGTGGCTGTGGTGCCTGAGCTTAGCACCGAGGCTGCAAAGCACCAGAAACAGGGCCAGTGCATTAGAGCAGAACGGGTGGGAATAATACAGTGACTAATACAAACACAATGTTCTGAGGGGGGTGGGGGGGCTCATAATATACATGTAGCCATGCACACACTACTGCAGTGTACATACACAGAGAATCACTCTAAATTTTATACACACAGCAGTCATCAGGCTGTTTTCACACTCATTATAGCAAACTTTCTCTCATATGATATATACATTATACTCCAAAGAATGACAGAGAAAGGGCTGAACATGATCACAGAAAAAAGAAAGATGAGGAACAGGAGAACAAAACATGCAGGAAAAATAACACAGTTGAGGGGCAACGATAAAAAAAAAAAAAAAAAAAAAAAAAAAAAAAAAAAAAAGTATGAACGCAAATATGAGCATGCAAAAACTGCAGATAAACAGTGAAAGGATTTGGGGGCTGCTTATAACTAGCTTTAAAAGAAAAATACCTAAAACAGCAACCAGGGAACAGTTCATACATTACAATGGTGAAACGGCACCGACACCACGCCCTAGTTTCTACACAGAGTGGCTTTGTTTTTCCACTATAAAACATGCAGATTTAACACTCCTCATTTACAAGCACTCCACAGAGATACTTCCATACATGTACTGTATCTCTATCAAACATGGCAGTAGTTTATATGCATTTTATTAGCAAAAAGAAACTAGCCAGGAACCATCTCTGACTTCATATGTGCTTCTGGGATAAGGATGTAAGAAAATATTGATACACGTTATCATAATATTGTTTTGTGATAATATATTGATTAATGGTTTTCATGTAAAGATTGGTGGTTAGTTGTGTTGTGTTTAAACCTCCGACCACTAGAGGGCGGTGCAGTCTGCAGCCGTTAGACTCTCCCACAATAACTGAAACAATTAATGTAAATTATTACAGTATTGCGATATATTTTATAGTAAGTCCTGTATCATAAGTCGAGGCTCCCAAATGTTTTTGGCTTTGTTTACACTGCTGGACAAATCAGATTTGTTTCTTAAATCAGATTTTTTAGACCAGCTGTTCAGATTTCAAGCCAGAAGTGACCAAATGTTATCTATGTTGTCAGACTGTAGTCACGTTTGCTTGCTTATTCACATTAGTCATCACAGGAGCAGTGTGCACAAACATACACTGAGGAGGTACGAGCAAATCCTCTATAACTTACTAAGCGGACAATTTTCCGCAAAATAGACTTTAGAAATGTGACACATACTGAAATATATTGCTAGGTTCTTGCACATACACAAGACTATTCTGGGACAGTTTCGTGTTGTTTAATCAATAATGAAGTATCAGGTTCAGAAAGATGGCTTGTTTTGGCTTACAGGAACACAGAGCTCTTAAAACACTAGAGTATCTGAATTCTGTGGTTTGAACCCACATCTGTCACACAGACATTAAGTCTTAGACACAGTTATGGTCAACATGAGGTATTTACTCTTTAAACGGGTATGTGTGGAGGAACAGGAGGAGAGAGAGGAGAGAGATTCAAGAAAGAAAGAAAGGGAGAGAAAGTTGAGGAACCTTCCAGAAGTCCACGCAGGGACCCGCTGGACCAATCTAGTCCCTCGCCTTCCAAAAAGGGGGTGCAGTTTCCGCATTTATGGATTCTTAGCTGGGTCCGTAGCTGTTATAGATAACACGCACACACACACAGGGCAAGATTGTACAATGCACGCACCAGGGCCCACAAATGGACCACACAGTAAAAGAGTGACATGGCTGGTATCTATTCTAAGCTTGAAGGAGCTACTCGTCATGTTTTCAGATTTTAAAAACCTCTAGCTGAAGGGGAACATGAAGAGAATACACTACTTTGCTATTAAGCATAGTCTTGACTAAATGCTGCTAACGCTGTGAGTAAAGGGTTAATGCCAAGGGAAATGATGTGAACCCAAATACAGAATTATGAATACTTTCACTTTTCACGTGAATTCCCTGAATCACGTCACACCCATATTATATAGATTATCTGGAAATAAACTAGTTGGTTCTTGTACTTAAAGGGAAAAACTGTTTAACTAAAATATCTGCATAAATAAATGAATAAGACGTAAATAAAGTCAATCTGACTTGTCTGATTGTAAAATGCTCCATTCTAGAGAGTTTTACCCAAACAGAATTTTTCACAGTGGCTGTGATAGGAACCAGACGTCTGAAGGGTTTAAGGCTAATGAGTTGCCTCACAAACTGTTATTACATAAAACGATTATGAATACATTGAGAAATTGTCACTACAGATGCTGCGCCCTAAAACGTATTTCAGATATGTTTGTTTTTAAATACAGTGGAACCTCAGTTTTCGGCATTAATTCATTCTAAAGTGTCTGATGATCAGAATCAGAAATACTTTATTGATCCCAGAGGGAAATTACAAATAGTTACAGTTCTCCATTAATATAATAGAATAAGAATAAACAGAATAGAAGAATATATTATAGAGAATAGGGGAATAAAGACATTAAATACACATTAAATGTTGTTTGTGGAAATGTATGTGACTTTTAATATAAATAATAACCAAAATGAATGATAACTGAAGTAATACTTTGCATAAGAAATAACGTAAATCCAATTGATCAATTTCAGACACTCCAAAATATTAACAAAAATACATACATTTATATAGAATGACTATAGTTTTACATACAGAACACAATGAGAAATAAATACAAAAGACTAAAGAAATGGATAAATAAACATTTAACATCACTCTTACAGGTTTATGCTCTGTTTTAGAGAGCACCAGTGTGGGACAGCCAGCAGCCTTTGTTTTGTACACTTGTTCTCGAGGCTATCAGCCACTATTTGTTTTCACACTCGTTTTCAGATGGTAGTGCTGCCCGTCGTTGCATTAGAGTGACATGTTTTAGTTTGGTTTGAGCCTTAACATTGAGAAACAAAACCAGAGAAACAACAAAAAACAAAGCCAGAATGAATGACAAATGTGTGGGCAGATGCTTTCGTTTTAGTGAAATTAGTAGCATAACCATGGCAAATAATAACCGAGGTTCCACTGTAAATGTATTTTAAATCTATTCCTGGGAGGAGGAGTAAATGCAGGGCGTTGTAAGGCAAAATAGTCCTCAGAAAAGTTTTTTTTTTGTTTTTTTTTTACAGATTTATCATTAGTTTACCATCATTAACATTTCATATAAAAACTGGAACAGATAGGTTCACTGGAGGCTCTGAATAGTAAATAAAAGTGTTATATTCACACTGAGACTATGTTTAAATTTTACTTATTTAATATTAAAGGCAAATCATTAAGAACAAATTCTTATTTACAGCAACAGCCTGGCCAGCCTGATTACTGAAGAAAAGCTAATTAGTAAATTTCTCTACAACACACCATAACACTCCAAAAGACTTTGGCTATATCTCAGTTCCTGAATTGAGGCAAAATTGTTTAAAAATAGCAATAATAATAATAATAACAATAATAAACCAGGTCCAATTTTAATGTGCCGACATTATTTAGGTTCATAGCATTTATCTTGGCCCTGTCTGAGGAAACTACAGTATAGCTTATTAGTCAGTATAGATGATTAATAACTACAGCACAGTGTTAAGCTGAAGGACCAAAATGGTCATCAGTTACCAAACTAACCACACCAATCCCTCACCCTGAAAACCACACCAATCCCTCCCCCTAGGCACTAAACTGTAAGGTGAAGGAACCTACCATCTGCAGTGAAATGATGTTGCCGTGATAATGCTTTGTCCACGCTGAGAAACGCTTTTGTCAGAACTATCTCCAGGTTGTCCTCCTCTGAGACAAGATCTCTGAAATTAATTAAATTCAGAGCAATGAATACAGAGAACGTCTTCAGACACACAAGCCTCTAATACTTATTATATTCACATGTATTAATTATTGAAGATTTTCCCAAAAACACACAATTCATCTCTCAAAGCATGTGTTCAAATATAATTAAAATAATAATAATTTAAGTGATGAAATTAGCTTCATCTGGGCATTGAGTGTGTTTATATTTACAATAGCATTAGATGTAAATAGACGTTCAGTGCCATTTGTATTATCCAATAGCTAGTTTGTTTACTCAATACTTTATCATGTTAAATCAAGTGTGCTGCCGATGATATTAAAAAACATTCATATGATGGCTGAAGAATATCACAAACCAAACTTTCCTCTTCAAACTAGATCAACAACAGCTAATTAAAAAAATGCTTTCAATTGTATTTATTTCAATGATAGATTTGAGTTTTGACAACCACTTAAACTGATATTTAAATACCAAACTTAGACACTGATCAATATAAAAAATAAAATGATTAGAATAAAAAAGAATTATGAAGAAAATGATGCAAAATGTAATTATAATCATACTTTGATGACTTCTGAACAGAAGCACTTTATCAAAACCATGTTACAAAGAGAAAACAGTATAGATATTAGATATAGATACCTTAAAATCACTTACTTAATGTGCTGCTCCATATATTTGTGGCAAAAGTCAGCAGCTTCTGCTCCACCATGTCCATCAAACACAGCAAAGTACAGAATGCTGCTGGTTAGCTGTGAGAGCTGGTAGCGGTCCTCGTTCTCTTTGCGCTGGCCGATCTGTGAGGCGAACCCCACCTTGGTCAGACTGACTTTAGGGATGAGTTTTCCATACCGGATGCTGGGAGGAAGCATGATGGGCTCGTCAATGCGGTTATCCCAGATCCCAAATGAGTCCCAGGTGGTGGGTCGTCCGCTGCTGTCCGGATCGAAGCGGGAATTGCTGGGACGGTTCTCAGATGGGATGTGCACTGTCCGCCTTGAATCATCTTGTACAGCCCGAGAGGTCTTCAACATAACCCTGCTGCACACCCGGCCATGCGCGGCCAGTCGCACGGCTACGGACATCTCACTGACCGAACACTGACCAGCTGCTGTGAGACTAATTCCCTGAAATGCACTAACAAAGCAGACAAATCCAGACGCGACAACAGCAAGTAGGTCACAGCCACTCGGAATAAGCCAGGAATGTCCTGAGGAGAGCAAAAACAATGAATGAGTTACTAACTTGCAAGTTAATGGTTTTGTAGTAAAGGCTCCCTGAGAACTTTGAGCCTCTGGCTAAACAAATCATTACTTAGATGTACATCTAATCCAAACGCACAGCACGTAGCATGGTGTGTCAATAATAAACATGACGTTATGCAGTCCTCACCTCCAGCCCTCAATCTCAAACTGCACAGGTTTATGTTTGTCCACCACAGCAGGTCACATGATCCAGTCTTTGTGATATGACTCAAGTGTGACAGAGCAAAAAAAAGCAAACCTAAAGCACTCTAGTGGCTTTTCCATCCACACTGTTTGTGGTTATTAAAGATGTGAATAAAAAATAACCCTGGACAATTTACATAACAAAAACATGTATATCTTCCATTATTTTAACACATTTCTGGTAAAACGGCATTCCTGCCCCAAAGCAACTTGTCTTGGCCAGGGGTAAAATGACTACTTTGCTCTATATATTTTTATTTTGGAAACCTGTTCTTATGTACTCAAATACTGCTGCAACAGAAGACAATATTGATGTTTTGGTTTTTTTTCCCCCAATTTAAAAAGTAAACTAAATGCATCTCATACCACTAGGGTTGTAACAATTCAACAATGTGTATCAATACATCAATCAAATAAGCAAACGGCCCAATGTGTTTAACCATTTTTATATCTAAATCACAATTTAAGAATGTGCAATTTTATTTATTGTAGTCTACATTATTTAAAAATTTGTCGTAAAAAAATGAGGACATATAACCTAAGACAGAGTTTGTGAACTGAGTATGTAGCAAAATTGCACCAATTCTGGGCAAGCAAACCTCCATGACATCACAACCACAAATTATTCACAATCTGGCACACTACATTTAGGAGTGAAGCCTCAAGCCAAAAAGTGCATATTCTGGTCTTCTTGGCAAAAAAAGCCTGAAATTTAATTTTAGAAAAGAATTGTAATTTAAATCAAAATTTCAAAATAATCTGAAAAACTGAAATCAAATATTTAATAAATTTGGTTATAAACAAAATGTTTGATAAGATTGATACAGTTTTACACATTCACAGTTTAAATCATATGACAAAATAGACAAACAGTGAATGAGACAGACAGACAACCAGATAGACGGATCCCAGAGGGAATTTTAACTTTTAATGCTTTTTAACATAAGAAGAAAATTAGAAGTGATTGTTAAATCTCATCATACATAATGCAAATGTAATTAAATTGTAAGTATGCACTAAAACAGGTTTCCTGTTAATCTGAAGTATTGTGTCATGTAATTAGAGGGTGGATGAGTTTTTTCTCAGGCAAATCTGATTTTTGGTGAACCACTCCTTAGACAAAACAGGCCGAACACCGCCCCTCACACAATAGGCAGCCAGCAGGTCAACGCCTCCTTTTACATTCATTTAATTTAACCTCAGAGCATCCAGTCTAAACACACGTTATATCATTTTATAAATACTTTATTGTGATTATAGACGACATTAATCTTTAAAATACAGTTAAAGCTCCATATCAGCCACTAAAGCACAACATTAGAGTTGGCTAACGTTAGTACACAAACATGACGCAACACCCTGCTGGCTCTCTAAAAAACCCCGAAATCAGGCTTATTCATTAATAATACCATTTTCAGACCTGCCAATAATCTTTTAGCATTAACATATACTATAAATTGTAAAACAGATACAGTTTAAGCTGGGGAAAATCATTATTTTACCGCCACAACGCTGAAGATAGCTTTTTACCCGAAATCCCCGTTCCACCTTAAATGTCACGGTAGTTCCATTCAGGCGCTACTGGCGTCTATCGCGAGCCTCAGAGTGACTGCTTCAGAATTTAAGGTGGAACGGCAAGTTAAAAAGCTAACGACAACGCCTCCCTACAAATGCCAAGATCTTTCATTTAACGCATATAACATAAAAAACAAACGTTTAGCGAACAGATACATACGTGCAAATATATAAGAACCTTTAACAAAATGAGTAACTTCGGTTATTTACATAAAATCCAACCTACCTTCTACCTACTCGCTTTAAAGCTTAAATGGCGATGAGAGTGATCTCGCTGTTGTGAAGGCTTACCACTAGTCCTGCCCACGGAACACCTCTCCGCCAATCACAATACTAGAATGATCTGCAGCGACCAATTAAAACGCAGTCATTCACATAAACCGTTCGGATAAGCTGGTGTTTGTTTGATTGTCACAAATTGTAGTAAATCATCGGTCGTATCTGGACGCACCTCCGTTTATGAAAACAATGTACTCAAGCTGCATGTTAAATAACGTGACCATAGCTGCGTGAAGCTGGCATCCCACCCACGTGAAAAAGTCCACCAAATAGATTGGATGGTTAGTGTTCCGTTTGTGCCGTTAAAAATTTCGTTTGTGCTGCTTTGGTTTCTGAGGCCTTGTCCACACGTAGCTGGGTATTTGAATAAACGCATATATGTTTATGCGTTTGGGTCTTTCGTCCACATGCAAACGCAGTTTTACACCACCAAAAACGATTGATTATGAAAACTCCGGCCAAAGTGGAGATTTTGAAAAACTCAGTTTTTGCGTTTGCGTGTGTACATGTGAAAACGGCGTTTTAGAGTCCAGAACATCACAATCTGCAACAAATGATGCTGTGACGTCATATGCGCGACCACTGTAATTGACTTCCTTGCTGTGGAAGGATGAACCAGCAAAGAATTTTTCATTTTTATGTTAATTCAAACACTCTTTGCGTGTTTGTTTTTACAAGTTCAGCTTCTCCAACACGTGCAGGAGCAAAGGAGAAGTTTTTTGTTACTTACTTTTCTGTTTTGAAGGATTCTGATTAGCTGACATGGGCGTTAGCTTTGTGTTACACTGCCATCTATGCGCTTGGCGTCTTTATGACAACACTCTACGGCGTATTTATGCGGATTCATGTGGATGAAAACTTTTCTTAAAACGATCTCGTGTGTATGATATTATTTTTGAAAACGATGTAGGGGAGATATTCAAATCAAATCAAATCAAAATTTATTTATATAGCGCTTTTTACAATGGGCATTGTCACAAAGCAGCTTTACATATTTAATATCAAACAAACTTTATAGTAAATACAATATATGATATCGTGTTACAGTCTAAATTGATTCCTACATTTAGACACAGTCATCAAACTAGTCTCCTCCTACCTAGGGGAAACACTCAGACCAAGGAGGGTTCCAAAGAAGGAGGTCGGAACTCCCTCAAAAAGGAACGGTGACAACGGAAACCGAACGAGTGTAGCCCGAATCTAAGTCAAACAAACTATAATTTATACATTTCGACGAAACACTGTTACGGGTAACATTTTTCGCGATATATTTATTTAAAACTAAACTAAACTAAACTTATAGAGGGGATGTAGCAAAAGTTTTTATTATAGTATGTGTGCTCTAGCAAAATTCTTTTCAAAAGTAG
>BRDA01007065.1:185912-199805 GCA_036984385.1 Crenuchus spilurus
TCATTGGGCTGCATATCAGTGTAAGGATTAACTGTTTGGAAAACTGATGAGTAAGGAATATAAGTCAGGGACCACTCCTAGTTCCAAGTTTAAAAGATAAATTTAATATAATTTATCTTGTAGTACATCTGCTTCTCTGTTAACTACCTTACTGTTATTTTTTTCCAGATCAACTTTGTTCCTCTTGTGGATATCCTTTGGCTTTCTGCACCAGTGATGAAGTGTCCAGAAATCTTTCTCCTTCTGCCCACATGCTCTTTTCTTCACGAAGACGAGGCTGTTATCAAAGTGGTGCTGCCCTTAGCAGTAACCATTACAATTCTGAACGAATCTGCCCTGAAAACATTGAGTAAGATCAAATATATATACTGACAATTGTATAATTCCATAATTGATTGATCTTTGATATTTTTCCAGATCATTTTCACAATTCATAATGTATGTAGTGAAATCATCAGTAATTATTTCCTAGCTGCACACTTAATTGAAAAGAGAATATAATTAGTCCTGTATAAAACAGAAAAGTCATCAATGCTGTCATCAGTCAGGGCTGAAAAATGCCAACAGTTACTGGCAGAGTCAGACCTGCATAGGCAAAGACAAAGTTCACACCAAACACGCTGACTTCTCCACAAACACACAGGGTAAAGCCTTGAAAAAAGCCAGTCACAGCTCCAAACAATATCAGCTGATGACTAGAACTAACAAATCAGGAGAGAGGAGCCTGCCCTGTAGAGGAAGAATGCTGCATGGCAGGGTGGCTCATGTACTTTCCCGTTGAAGTGAAACAAATTATTTTGAAGAATTGGCACTTTCTATAAGTGTTTTCCATCCCTGTATGAATGAGGCTTGATTTATTACTGGATACACTATTATTATTTTTATTATTAAAGAGCATGTTTTTGTGTTGGTTTTACAAGTTTTGCTGGATACAGTGCAGCATGGTATATGAAAGTTGGCAGAAAAATCTTGATATATTTTCAAATGTGGTTGCTCTGTTATAACTTATTTCTGAAAAACAATTTTCAATATAAATGACATATTGTTAAAATGTCTTAATTATTGTCATTATGTTTGTATAATTGATTATGCTGTCTTTGCTGTGCTCTACAGAGGATCACTGGTCCTCCTTGGAAGCTCATATGATGACCAAGCATGTATGCATGTGGAAACATGCCCTTGGATTCCTTCTGAAGACCAACGTGTGGATGCACTATAACCCAGGAGTGAAAGCTGTGTTGGAAGTGCTCAAGTATCTTTATAGGGTCAGTACTGAGTCTGAATTGTCTTATACTGGTTGTATACATTTTTGCATGGCAGTCAAAATGGGCAGACATGGGCTTATAGTTAAGGAACTAACCTTGTGGCTAAAAAGTCACAGGTTCAAGCCCACCAACAAGACCTGACTGAAGCACCCTTGAGCATGTCACCTAATCCCGAACTGTTCCTCATGCAACATAGATAGGGCAAATGTACTCACTGACCCCTAATGTGCATGTGTGTTTCAATGCACAGATGGGCTAAATGTGGAGGTCAAATTACTCTGAGTGCATGGTGTGACTTTTACTTTCACTTTTACTTTCTATTGGAAACATTTTGAAGAAAAGGTTTGTGGTATGTGAAAGCTGTACGTTGGATAAAAAAATCTGGGATATCATAGTAATCACCTAGCATCATCCTAGCAACCACATAGCATACCATAGCAACCATCTTGGAAACCATAGCAACCACCTAACAACACCCTAGCAACCATGTGTGATACCATAACAACTACCATGGATACCATAGCAACCACCACATACATAACAACAACCCAGTGGTGGGTTGGTATACAGTTTTTTGACCTGATGTAACATTTACATGTATCTACCATTTGTTGCCCAAATTTGTCTCAAAGAGAATGAACGCTGTTCAGTTTTGTGTGGTATACGGTATAGATGTAGTGTGCAGTACAGATGTGGTAGACGGTACAGATAAGGTATACTGTACAGTACAGATGTGGTATACAGTATAGATACAGCGCCCTCCATAATTATTGGCACCCCTGGTTAAGAAGTGTTCTTTAGCTTCTAATAAATTCTTTTTTTTAAATATAATATCAAACAACAATGCAAAAAAAAGAGAAAAATCTAAGCTTTAATTTAAGTGCCTTTATTTGGTGGGGAAAAAAATCACACATTATAAAATAAATGTTTTGAATTAAATCATGTGTGCCACATTTATTGGCACCCCTGGTGTTAGTACTTTATACAACCTCCTGTTGCCAAAAAAACAGCACTTAATCTTCTCCTATAACTCTTCACAAGATGGGAGAATACAGAAAGAGGGATCTTTGACAATTCCTCTTTGCACAACCTCTCTAAATCATCCAGAGTCCTGGGTCTTCTCCTCTTCAGCTCACCCCACTGGTTTTCTATTGGGTTGAGGTCTGGGGACTGAGATGG
The DNA here is from genome assembly GCA_036984385.1 of Crenuchus spilurus. Lineage (NCBI taxonomy): Eukaryota > Metazoa > Chordata > Actinopteri > Characiformes > Crenuchidae > Crenuchus > Crenuchus spilurus. Next base: position 188,357 of record BRDA01007065.1, read on the forward strand.
CCATGAGAGGAGCTTGATTTTGTGCCTTGTGAACCATTTTTGAGTTGATTTGGCCACATGTTTAAGGTCATTATCTTGCTGAAAGATCCAGTGATGACCCATCTTCAGCTTTCAGGCAGAGGCCACCAGATTCTGATTCAAAATGTCCTGATATTTCAAAGAGTTCATGATCCCATGTATCCTTGTAAGGTTCCCAGGTTCTTTGGAGGAGTAACAGGCCCACAGCATCACCGATCCATTTTTTGGCGTACTCATCCTTGGTGTTATGCTCACAGTGTTTGTTACCAAAAAGCTCTATCTTGGTCTCATCTGACCAAAGCACACGGTCCCAGTTAAAATCACAGTACCGCTTGGCAAACTCCACCAGTTTACGGTTATGAGTATAACTCAGAAAAGGCTTTATCCATGCATGCCTCCCAAACAGCTTGTTGGCATGTAGATAGCCCTCCCAAACAGCTTGTTGGCATGTAGATAGCGTCTGATGGTTGTTTGGGAGACCTCGTAACCCCAAGATGTTACCATTTGATTCAATTCTCTTAGAGTGAGCTTTGGAGAACTTTTTACTTCTCTTACCATCCTTCTCACTGTATCTGGTGACAAGATACACTTGCGTCCCCTTCTAGGCTTGTTTGTCACAGTTCCAGATGTTTTGAACGTTTTGATGATTGCTCTGACTGTAGATAAGGGCATCTGCAGGTGAGTGGCTATTTTCTTGTAGCCATTGCCTGATTTATGAAGGTCAACACACATCAGCCTTACTTGAATAGTGTCTTCTCTTGTCTTTCCCATGTTTAAGAGTGAGTAAAAGAAATAGGCCTTTGTGTAATGCCATATTTATACCCAAGGGAAACAGGAAGTGATGAATTACTAATTAAAGGTTCCTAGATACTCTGATCCACTTTATAAACTACAGTAGAAAGGACATAAATGGTTCAAATACATTTATTTCCAAGAAATTGTTAAGGGTGCCAATAATTGTGGAACAGGTCATTTTATGGGAAATAATTATTTCTTAGTCAGGATTCTTTCTTTCTTTATTTTTTTTCACTTGCGTTGAAGGCTGCTTTTTTCTAAACTTTTTCAGAGTGAGATTATTCTTCTGCAATAAAAAATGTATTTATTTTAAGGCTTTTAACACATTTTAACTAGGGGTACCAATAATTATGGAGGGCACTGTAGATCACCTGGTCTCTTGTAGAATGCATTGGAGAGTGTTATAAAGTGTTGCTGTGACTATATTAGCTGATGAATAATGACTCCTGTATTTACTTCTCAGGCCAACAAAAGGGCTGAGAAATCTAGAAAAGTCCCATTCAGTGAGTTCTACATAGAGGAGCTCAGCACATCACCTGTTTTACTCCAGCAGGATATTACGCTGTGGAGGCAGATTAAATGGGGGCTGCTGCAGGTAAAACAGAATAAACAAGTAAATGAGCTGATGTCTTTAATTATATTTTATTGTTATTAATATCACTTTTTTAATATTCATCACCTGTTTATTTGAGAGGAAGGGGACAATATGCCAGCTCTTTTCTGCTGTTACCCATTCCTCCTGGATCTGCAGAGCAAGATTCATATTTTTCACATTGATGTTAATATGACAAAGGTATGTATTCCTGTTATTGTTACTATCAATGTTGTTTAAATGATTATTAATTAGATAGTTAATAAGGTCATAAGTATACAATGGAACCTCAGTTTTCACCGTTAATCGGTTCTAAAGTATCTGATGATATCTGAAATGAACGATAACTGAAGCAATGTTTCCCATAAGAAATAATGTAAATCCACTTAATCTGTCCCAGACACTCCAAAATATGAACAAAAATAAATTTGATATAGAATTACTATAGTGTTACATACAGAACACAGTGAGAAATAAATACAAAAGACTAATGAAATGGGTAAATGAACATTTCACATCACTCTTACAGGTTTATGCTCTGTTTTAGAGAGTTCCAGTGTGGTCCAGCTGACAGTCTTTGTTTTGTACACCCATTCTTGGGGTTCTTGACTGATATTTGTTTTCACACCTGTTGAAAAATGAATGAGAAACAACGAGAAACAAAGCCAGAATGAACGACAAACCTGTTGGGGAGTGATGAACGTGTGGGTGGCTGCTTTGTTTTCCCAAAATTAGCGGTCATTAAGAACGATAACTGCGACAAAAATTTCCCCAAAAAAGTTCCTGATAACCGAACTGTACGATAACCAGGACAAACGATAACCGAGGTTCCACTGTACAGAATCCATATTTACCTATTTCATCACTTATATGGAACTGCTCAACCAAGTCGTGCCTAGAGGCCAAATGTTGCTTCTTTAGTTTAGATCTGGAGCTGTGAGGCTAATGTTGCTTACAAAAACTATAATTTAATAGTCACCTAAAATGAATTCTGAGAAAATACATCAACAAAAGCTTTCTGAAGCTGCATCTGGATCTTAATTGACTTTCAGTGTTTATTAGCAATAGCAGCAAACTAAGGCCATAGCCAGCAGCCACAACACCTGCCTAACTGCACTGACAGTGGTTTTAGCCCTACATGAGACATTCTTTGTTCCCCACTGTATTGGATGTGTTCCAGGAGGCCCACTCTGTCATTCACAACACTGTGAGGTTATTCCAGGATTTGCGCACTTCAGAGGCTCCCACACCCATCATCCTGCTTAAACTGAGACGCACAGCTCTGCTGGAGGACACCTTCAGACAGCTCTCCAATGCTGACCACGTCAACTTCAAAAAACAACTGCTGGTAGGCGCTCTTTTCTCAGTCCATTTAAAGCCTGGTTCACTGGATAATCAGGCCAATTTTCAGGCTGATTTGGTAAATGGTCTCCTGATTTCAGGGCAATCGTAACTGATTATCCTCCCAGATGATCCTATAATGTCAATAATCCAACCTCTACTGCTCTGATCTTCTCCCAGTGTAGTCAGGGCTGCAGATGATTGAGAATGGAAAATATAAAACGTCCAATATTTAGACAGTAATCTGTAGTGTAGCTGATTCTCTGGTGTAAAATGTCACGTTAACGTGAAAAGACCATTAACTAATGCCTGAAAGACCATCAACCAACGAGAGCTGAGCTGAACTGAATGTGTCAGTCTGTACTGGAGAAGTTAAAATAGACTAAATCTCAGGTGAGGTGGACTTGTGGAGCTGTGGCAACACCATGAGAACAGTAATGTGTGCTGTTATGGTTTTATTCACATCCTTTTTTTCATGGCTTTCTCTGAGCAGATAGCTCTTCCAACTAGCATAGCAATGGTTTCACAGTCATCTACCATGTTTGTTTAATATCTAGTTTATGTGAAACTCCCATCCCTACTTGCGATGTAGCAGTCCTGTGAGGTTTTGAGGCTCGGAACCATTGTTTGGGTGTGTTACTCATAGAGTGTGTGGTGTTTCAATTCAGATCAGAACTTGTCGTGGGGGCCCTTAATGACTAACAATGATCAAGGACAGAAAAATCTGTGAAAAATGTCATTATGTTTAGGGTGTCTTACATATTCAACATTGTTCAATAATTAGTGTTTTTTATTACAAAAGACCCCACTTTTTATATACACTTTAAACATAAAATGAGATGGCACTTTATAGTAAAATCAGAATGTAAATTACAAATACAAAAACTGTATTACTAATTTTGTTCACTTTTTAAACACCACACTCATCTGTTTGCTTGTGCAACAGCATTAATGGTTTTTCAGGAGTTTATTCCTTGTGGTATGCTAGAAAATGTTGCATTTATGACCTCTAGTGAATGTTTTTTAGCCTAACATACATCTACTGGTTGGTAGAGATGGCACTTTTTTGATGACATCCGAGCCAGTGGACATTGCAATGTGTGAGTGATAGGGAGAGAGAGAGAGCGAGAGAACACTGCCAATTTTGCCCCGGCTGTTGATGGCAAACAGCATGACCGGGATTTGAACTCACGATCCTCTTGTCATAGTGTCAGCGTCTTAGCCCACTGAGCCACTCTATCTTTTTTCTTTTAGATTATGTCTCTCACAGTGGACATGCACCTAAGATGAAAATTTCAGACCCCTCCATGATTTCTAAGTGGGAGAACTTGCAAATTCGCAGGGTGTTCAAATACTTATCACTGTATCTCTTTCTAGGTGCAGTTTGTTGATGTTTCCAAAATAACAGATGTCAACAAAAAAGACTTCTTCCTTCATGCTTTTAATGAACTTTTGGCTCCAGATTCAGAGATGTTCATGTATAACGACAGCCAAACGATGATTTGGTTCCCATCCCAGGTACATTATTCAGTAGATAAATGAAGTACAGTCTTGGCTGTAGGGCTGGTGATTCACTGCGATATCTCTCCTTCAGCCAAAGGTGGAGTCAAAGCGATACTTTCTGTTTGGGATCCTCTGTGGCTTGGCCTTCAACAACAACAACATAGTCTACATGCCCTTCCCTCTGGCCATGTTCAAGAAGCTGTTAAACGTCAAGCCCGATCTGGATGATGTGATGGAGTTCAGGCCTGATATTGGAAAGTAAGCTCTATTGAGTAGTTCTTTATTTTTAGTTAGTCTTCAGGTCAGCTTCCAGGACAGGGATTAAGTCTAGCCTTCTACATTTCCTGTAGAGTGAATATCCATTCTTATTTCGCTTTTCATTAGAAAGATGCTATGAAATCATGTTATTATGTAGGAAGTAATTGAGGTGAAGTATTTAAGACATTTAAACTCTTTTTCCTTTATTGTTGTCAAAGAAGAAGCCAATGGATGAGTTTAATCTCCGGTTGTGTTTTTCAGGTCTTTGAGGTATATCCTGTATGACTACACAGATGATGATGTCGAGAACATGGAGCTCTATTTCTGTGTATGATATTTAAGTCTATCTTCTATGAACTGATATTTTTTTACTTCTCACTATCACTTTTTCTACAAAAAGAGCCGGTGCTGGTGCTCGTCTCTAGACGTGGAGGAAATGGCATGTGAAATGAAATGTGGAGAAACACACTCTTCTTTTGCAAGTTCTGCTTAGTTCTTTGAGGGAATCTGACCATCCAGAGGTAGTGTTTTAACCCTCTGGAGTCGGCTGTTCCGCCAAAGGCATATTTTGATTTAATTTTTTAAACCTTTTTATTGCTTTTCAAAAAAAATGTAAAAACTAACATAGACAATATACAATACTTAGAAAATTACAATACACAGAAAATTATAGACAAGCACTCGAGCGAACAATACAACTTAAAGATAGAGAACATAAAAACTGAGTAATATTAAACAGTAAATAAATGAATAAATAAACAAGAGGAAAATAAGTAAATGAAAAAATTAAAATAAATAAATAAAAATAAAATAATAAAGGGAGGAGAAGCAGAGAGAGAAAGGGGGAGGAGCAACATTAGGAAGTGGGACTGCTCGATTCCTCCGAAGGAAGCCGTGGAAAAGAATGTTATAAAAGGTGAGCAGCACCTATAAAAGTTGTCTGTTGAGCCCTTTAAACTGAATTTATTTTTTCAAGGTGTAAGAAGAACATAATGTCTTGAAGCCAAAGGGAGTAAGATGGGGAGAAATTAGACATCCAACTAATAAGAATTTGTCTTTTTGCAAGGAAAAGTGTAAATGCTATGCTGTCCAATTCATGGGAGCTACACTGAGTTTTGTCAGTGGGAACGTCAAAGATAGCTAATTGAGGGCACCGAGTTAATTGTTTTTTTATTACTGTAGTGAGGAGAACACGTAATCCCGTGCTGAAGGCATTTTAACAAAATTCTGCAAAAACACTTATATAACTGAGATTTTATCCTAGAAGCAAAACTAAATATACCTCATAAACCTTAAAGGGTCTACTTTTCAAATATATACAGCTTAAATCAAAATATATTTTTAGATTCTTGTGAGAGGAGGTTAAATAAGCAGAGACAAGTCTGCAAGAGTGACTCAGACAGCTGTGCTGTTTTTCCCACCAAACGACGTGCTGTCATTCATATGATAATGACATGGTAATGCCAGACATTCCATTGGTGGGTTCCAGCGGCCAGCAATTTCTGGAATATGATGAACAAAGACCTGAGTGTTCACACCTATCTCATAAATATTCAATCTAGAAACTACTGAATGAGTAAAACAGAGTGTCACCTCACATTAGTTAAGCTTTAGAAATAAAACCACATACAATTTGTAAAAACTGTAATGAGCAGTGTGTCGCCAACAACTCTGTTTATTCAGTTCTGAGCTAGAAATGTCTTGGCTAGAAATGTTTAGAGTGTTTTTTTTTGTGATGCAGAACATTTTGAGATTTTGATACCAGCACCAGAACCATGCCAGTGAAAAAGGAAATTGTTGGATTTCTCAAAATAAATCTGAAGCAGTTTCCTCTGATCCACAGGTGCACTGGGACGGAATCGATGTGGAGCTGGACTCTGAGGGAAAAGGAAAAATTGTGACAAGCGCTAACAAGTAAATAATGCTTTCTACAAAGCTGCAGCACCTTTACATTGTATCCACTTTTATATTTCAGTTTGTGAGTAGATAATCACCAGCACCATCAAAAATTTACTACTGTTAGTACGTAATACCATAAATAGTTTCATGTAGAAATAGTGGAGCTGTTTTTTGGTGCTTTTTCAGAATGCTCAGAAAGTAAATTCTGCATCATTGAGAAGAGCCATTGCATACATGCTTCTTCTACACAGAAAGAAGTTTGTGGACGCCTATGTGGACTACATCATGAACAAGTCAGTGAAGCTAGTGTTTGAGGAGTTCAGGAGGGGCTTCTACAAAGTGTGTGACCGGGACATAGTGGAGTTCTTCCAGCCTGAGGAGCTGAGAGGGTCGATGGTGGGCACAGAAGAATATGACTGGGACATATTCAGACAGGTAAGAAATACTACTTTTTCAGTCCCTACAGGAATGTGCAGTCTTACTATGACAACCCATCACCTGAAGCTCAACCCTAGCAAGACTGAGCTTATATTATTTCCTGGAACAGCTGCTTTGGATCTTGAACTTCATATCCTGTTTGAGAACCCCATGGTTGTTCCGTCACAAGAAACAAGAAGCTTTGATGTGATCCTGTACAACCAGTTATTGCTACTTACATCGCAAGCTTGACTTGACTACTGCAACTCACTCCTGGTTGGTCTTCCTATGTCAGCTTTTGAACGCCTGCAGCTGATCCTGAATTCAGCTGCTCGCTGGTCTTCAATCAGCCCAAGTTCTGTTATATCACTTCACTGGCTTCCTGTAGCTGTTCGCATCAGATTCAAAACACTGATGCCTGATTTTCGCAATCGACCCACTCATTCATTTGACTCTCCATATCACTTGTAATGTCTCTGACTCTGGAGGGTGAAGACACAGGCCTCCTCTGATGCATGTGAAGTCAAGCTCAGCCTCTTTTCTAACTGCTGCTGATACATCAATGCCAGGCAGTCGGAGGAAAGCACAGGATCCCCAGTACTAATGGATCACCAGCCAGATGCCTGAGCCAGCCGACATTACTTAGTAGTGCTGGGGAGAGAGTGCCATCTTACCTGCCCAAAGAGAGAACAGGTCTTTGCTCTCTTAGGCTCCGGCTGGCGATGGCAAGCAGCATGACTGGGATTCAAACTCATGATCCTCATATCATAGTGATAGCACCTTAGTCCACTGAGCCACTTAGGGCCCTTACTGTGAGATGTTTGGTAAATATGCCCCATTGTTATTGAATATGTTGAATGTCTTGGATTTACTTGGATTATTTTGAGTATAGTTTCCAGGTGACAACTTTTCTGTGTATTTATTATAGTAGTGCTATATTATATGGTATTATTCTGCTCAATGAAGCTAACACATTGTTGCATTTAGAACACGACGTATGATGGCCAGTACCACGCCAGACACCCCACCATCATCGCTTTCTGGGAGGTGTTTCAGGAGTTGACGGATGAACAGAAGAAAGCTTTTCTCTGTGAGTACATCACTGTGTTTCTTTGTTGTGGATTCTAAATACAGTTTGTTCTTTGCCGAATCAGCTCCGCAGCCATGAAAAGCAATACAATTTGTGGGTAGTTCAGACATCCCAGTCTGCCTAAACTCTTCAATGAGGTAGGACCACCATCCTCCCCTTAGAACACTTATGGAGCTGAAAGTTTCAGAGCAGAAAGGTGAGAGCAGACATACACGCATGCACAGCAGCGAGAAGCACGCAGTGTGATGTGCTGCTGTGTAAAGATTCCGTTCTTGTCTCACAGCTCTAGAGAGTGACGTCACATCACAGCTGTTTATGCTCGTTTCTCTTGTGCTGCGTGATTAGGGTGAATCCGTTGGCGGCACTAGTGAGGAGGATCTAACGGGCAGCAGTATCACACAACTCAGGAGACTCTCTCTAAACTCAGTTCTGTTTGTAGACCCGCCTCCACAGTGCAGCTATTGGATGGAATGTTCTCGTGATGCACCAATCCGGAGAGAGAGGTGGAGCCGCCGCCCGCAGGAGCAGTAGAGCAGTAGACATGTAACAGACTGCCAAGCTGCTTAGACGTGAAATGGAAACGAACATGAATGCTTATCGAATTCTACTGTCCCGGCTTTTCATTGTCATCGAGGGAAACATTATCGTGAAACAAATCAATATCGTTTTACCACCCAGCACTAGCTCACAGATAAAAGGATTGTTCTGGAAGTGAGTACATAAATAAATAAATACACACATAAATAAATACATAGACACTAGTTCACAAAATGCTGTAAGGATGACAGCTGTACAGACTATTCAAACCATCAGAAACAATAGAATTAACAGCAAAGTGGCTCTTTGTTTACAAAAAATTCGCAGTTGGAAATTTAAAGTACCCAATTCACCTGTCCTCCATGTTTTGGACTGTGGGTGGAAATCCAGGCACAGACGGAGAGAACATTGAAACTCCACCCAGACGGGGACTCAAACCCAAGACCTCAGCATTTTTTATTCCAGGCTTGAAATTATGTTCATGTTCTTTTTCAAATACATTCACATCCTGTTTTCTTTTTCCTTCCCCGATGTTTCTCAGTGTTCCTGACCGGCTGTGATCGTGTGCCCATCGTAGGAATGCAGCAGGTTAAGATGATTGTGTCTGGCCTGCTAAACTCCACTGAGGACCACCTGCCTGAATCACTCACCTGCCACTGCATCCTAATGCTCCCGCAGTACAGGAGCCGGGAACGGCTGCAAGACAAGCTGGTTGAAGCTCTAAGCCACAACAGGGGTTTTTGGAGAGAATAAACGAGCAGAAAACAGTCAGTGACTATAGACTAGAGATGTCTAACAGTCTGGGATTAAAACTGTAGAGATTACCAGATTATTAGTAGATTATTTACTCTTTCGTTCTGGGCGTTACACTAGTTTATCAATATAAATTCTGTATAACTCCTTGTATGAGATGTAAACAAAGTCAGAGTGTTCTGATAAGAAATCCTGCATTACAAATGCGGGCTGTAAGAAGAAATCAATCCTCTTTAATATCACAATATGATGTTTTGTTTATAGATTTTAATTTAGCCATAAAAATTGATACTTAATATTTTTAATCTGTTTAAACCCCTGACCACTACATGGCAGTGTTGTAGTCTTTAGCCATCAGACCTTTCCACCAATACAGAAACAAGTAGCATACTGACACCTAGTGGCCTGGATGTATCGACGATGCTGCACTATTTTAAACATGGCTGCCACCACAATGGAGACCCGCTCTGTGTATCATAAAGTCATTCAGTCAAGACCTATAAAGCAGTTTGCGATGTATTTTATTTAAAAAATTTTTAAAATAATAATAATTTTAAAAAATATTTGCTACTTTTTGGTGGATAACATTGTGGATTACTCCTTTAAAACACATTTTAAGTTTGAATCTTATCTCTAAAACAATATCTCAAATGTCAGTCAGTGTACAAGCCTTTCATGTAATAACTTTCTGTAGCGTTTTAAAGATAACTGGTTCCCATCACTGCCACCATGAACTATTCTTCCTATAATACTCCAGATTGGAGCATTAGACCACTTGGAATGACTTTGTTTACAACTTAAACACTTAATTAAGAACATTTTGAAAACTCTCTGTATGCATGTGCATTATTCATATATAACTTTATTATTATTTGTTAATTCATAATAATCCCTGAACAAATGTGACCCTGCCAGGGAAAACCAGGTCAAAGTCATTCTTTTTTTTCAAAATTAGTTTTTTTCAAAACAACTTTTTTGTAAATTTAAGTTTTGTTTTTCATCAAAATATGTACTCCGATAGATATCTGAGACTGTTTTCTTTCATTTATAGCAATAATACTGAGTGGCTAAGTTCTGTCGGTAATGTGAGTTGACACGATATTGACACAATATCTCAATAAATTGCCAAGTGACTGGCCTGATTTTCCCTGGCGGGGTCACAAATGTTAATAAGCATTAAGAGTACACATAAAAATGCTTATTGGTTATGTTGTGATTTTTTGTCATGTTGTTAATCTGTTTCTCACAATAAGATAAATAAAAAATAAGAAAATTATGAATGACAGTCTGTTCTTCATGAAAAAGCCCTATTTAGATTGGGTTTTTTTGGAGTTGAATAATTTCTTTTACAGGAGCTCTGTGATATTTATGTCTGTATCTATCAAATCAAATCAAAGTTTATTTGTCACATACACAATCATCAGATGTTTGGAATATAACATTTTGGGTGCTGCTACTGACTATGCTAGTACTTTTATTTTTCCTCTCTATCCTTTCTTTCTGTCTCTTTTAACCTCTCTAAATGTCACTCTTCTGTTATTACCAAATTATCCTTTTGTACTTTTTTTGAACCAATCTGTCCCTGAAACGGCTCGCATGTGCACACATTGTTATATGTATACACGTTGCCTTCATCACCAACAAAAAGTGTTACATTTTGCAGGGTTGCCAGGTTTGCACAAATACAGTCGCTGATAAAACTTCAGAATTGGCGCTTTGAATGGTTTTTGTGTTAGTTGCTGATGTGTGATGGTGTTTTGCTCAGGAGGTCATTAAACAGGTGCTGGACTGTACATGATCAGGTGAAGAAGGTGAATAAATGCCAGCTGACTGCTTTTGCTGTTTTTACAGCTACGCGAGTAAACGAGAGAAGCCAATACTGCCTCACCTGCTACGCGCATGTGTACAAGCACAAAGACATGAAATCTGATCTGACCGTCACATTCAAGTCACATGTCCACAGATCTGATACGTATCTGATCTAGAACCACATATGAAAGTGACTCAAGATCTGAAAAGATTTGAAAAGCTGTCCACACCGACCTGAAAAGATCAGATCAGAGCCACTTTAATCCAAAAGATTGGATTTGAGTCACTTCAGCCTAATGGTAATGTGAACGTAGCCTAATAGGTGTCTTATGAATGTTTATATAGGTTTATGTTAGGTTATTTCATGATGAGGTTTTGCAGCCTTATGAACAGTATTACAGTAAAGTAATACTAGTGAAGCTAAGAATATTTAATTG
>BRDA01007066.1:834-25402 GCA_036984385.1 Crenuchus spilurus
AAAACCACATTTGTAGGCACCCACGTAAAAAATGTAAAAGCAAGACTCCGGTTCAACTCAGAACGAAAATGTAAAAAATGCACCCACGGATGTTTACACCAAAAGATCGCTGATTCGCTCATTTAGCTGTCAATCAAAAAGGGATTCAGCCTCAGACACATCATCCAATCATCATGCAGAAGCTGAGCGTCCGGGCCAGCCAAGGCCAGCCCACTGCCCCATAGACCCCCAGAGACGCTGAGAGTCTGAGGGGCGGGACAAAGCCCGGCAATTATCCAATGACTCGTCTCGTTTCGCAGCACGCTTTGCTTTACCATTGAACTCTGTGGACGCTGAGCGTCCACCCTTTTTAAAGCACTGTGAAGCTGCGGGAATGTGTGAGAGGAAAGCTGCGTCGTTACCAGTCATATGAAGCTGATTCTGAACAAAAGTTGAGCGCGTTGTAGCGCATATTTAGTCAATGACATGTACACACAACAGTATATTATTGATCACTTATTTTTTGACATTTTAGGGGAAGCTGAGCTTCCCTTGCAGTCTTAGAGCAATCGCCTCTGTTCTAAAGTAGTGTATGGTTATAGATATTTTATACATTTGTGGTTCAGCTAAAACAGCTGTATATACTGAACCGTAGATGTTTTTTCCATAAATAAAGCCAGGTGAAGTATTGATATTATTGATTTTAACTTAACTTTATAATTACTCGGTTATGTGTTCCTGTATAATAGATGGATTTATGCTTTTCTGAATATCCAGGGTATATTTGTAAAGATAATAATACAGTTTTTTAATATGTATTTTGCATGTAGTTTTTTTAATATGTATTTTGCACCTTTTTTGTGTTTCATTATGTAACACTGATGACAGACTTCTCACTTTCAAGGTTCATCAATTTATGTTAAGACAGATTAAATACAGCCATAACAAACTTAAATTATGAAACAAACACATTACCAAAGATACCTACATAAAAGAAAAGATTTCAAAAGACTTACTAAATATCTCTCATCGTCCTTCATTCCAGGAGTGCGGACAACATGGTTCTCTTCACCTCTCCAGTCACCAAAGCGCCGGAAAAAGTAATTGGACAGAAAACGATCGATTGGATCTCTAACGATGTTGATGTATACAGGCTCATCTATTCGAAACCTGTTTTGGGAGAAATGGAGACAGGATTGTTAAACTGAGCTATTTCAGTTTTATGGCAATACAAGCGTATAGTGTAAGGTTACCTGGTAAAATTGAGGAAATGAACATGTCGAGTGTACAGAAATGGCTGAGGAACAGTACTAATGTTGATCATCAGATTCATCTGTATGTCAAACAGGTGAAATGAAATGAGTAAATCATGACAACAATTTCATATGGACAACAATGGCAGACATTTGGGACCTGACCTGTTCATATTTGCTAAGCCTGGTCTTGTTGTGGATGTCTGATGAGATGAGGGTGAACTGGTTTCTTTCGGCCAGAATTCGTAGTAGCAGGACAATGGTACGACTGCCACACTTCCCAACTCGATTGTAGATAACCTGACTTGGGAAAGGTAAAGCCTGCAGCAGAATCAAATGGGCCTTTATGTTAATGAGTAGTTGACTGTTAAATTGATTTTTAAATGTTACAGGTTTAATTAATTTGCATGACCAACACACTAAGCGCATATGCGAGTCATCAGGACTAAACTCTGGACGGCTCATAAAATCAAATATGATTGTCATTTAAAAACTGTGAAACCCAACTCTAATATAAGACTTTTAGAATTGTTTGCCTGGGTAACTTAATCCCCAGCAAGTTTCCTTTAAAACTGCTTCTTAATCATTAATAATTAAACAGTGCATTACTTAAACATTTAATGACGCGTACTACATTCTTAAGTTCTGTTATTGGATGTACTCTTAAAGTGTTACGGGGTGGAAAATGGTTCACACTTACTCTAGGTGTTAATGATCCGAGGTCATCATCAAATGTCAACTTCCCTAAAGAAATAGAAGATACACAAAGATTGGATGTCTGTGAATCACAACTTTTATTAGAAAAATGGCTAATGCACAAACCTGTGTGAAGAGTATTAAGATTGTTTATATTAAACAAACACCTCAATGCCAATCACATTAATTAACCAAGGAAATGTTGATCTGATGACTTCCTGACTGTTCTGTTCATTGTCTAAGTGTGAGGACCATAACGAACGCATTCATGCTGCTGATATACTGAGACATAAAGGGTTACTTGATAACTGCTTACTGCTGACTTCTCCAGCACCTCTCCAAACACTTACTGTTTGCGCATGCTAATGGCAGGGACTGTGGCTGCTACATGTGTAAGACTTTCCCCACAGAGTGAAATAAGTTTGCTATAGGCTCAGGGTAAGTGTAGGAATGGGTAGATTAATTAAAAATGTAATTGCTACTTCAATTAAACAATGAATAAAAGAGTATATGTAGCTAACAAAGTTAATGAGCAAAAGTGCTGGCAGGAGTGGCTAAAAGTGTTTCATGTCTGAGATATTAAACTGAGCTACTCCTTTCTGTTTGGACAGATAATCAGAAAATTTACTTTAAGTCAGTATCTCAGCCAAAACTTGTTTACAACAAAGCAGAAGTTCTAAACTAATGTAATAATGAATAAAACATCTATTTTACATCTTGCTGATGGCGAAAGTTCAGGAATTAAACTAAATTTAGTTTTACTGGTCTTCAGTTTGGCGTTTCACTAAATCATCACATCCACATTAGCAAATTTGTATCAAAAACACAGCAAATATTAACCCATTCATGTCTATATTTGTAACTGAAGGTGTTTCGTTTCTTGCCTGAACAAAAATCTACAGAAATCCATTAACTCAATCAAAACATGGCGCTTAATCACATTCAAGTCTTAATATCAGTGCGACTACAAAACACTGAGGAAACGAAATCTGAATGTAAGTTAAAGTATGAAAATGACAGTCTAAGGCATTTGAATAAGTTATAGTTAATTTTCCTATGTGACTATATTAAGAGACAATGCTAAGATCCTGTCAGGTGCTGATTCTTACCGAAGTAATACCGGACATGAAGGAGAAATTGAGGAGGTCCTCCATTTAACTGCCATAAAACAGAGCCCAAACAAAACAGCAGAAGCGTGCTCAGGCACAGTCCAAAATCCCGGCGAGAGACTCTCAGCAAAATAACAGCCAACCAGTTTCCCCTCCTGTTCTTTCCGCGGATATAACTTTTGTGGCAGTTATTTCCCATGTGTTTAGTCATCTTTTCATTAGACAACGGGCATTTCGCTCATCCTTTAGGACTTATTTTTCTGAGAAAGAGCTTCTCTGTTATCTGAGCGCCTGTTTGAAGCCAAAGTGTCAAATTACAAATTATAGAGCCATTTCTTTACCACATGTAGACTGCTAGCTACACCTCTTACTCTACCCCCTCACTCAGCATCAGCACAGCTGGACTACAGCTACATCACTACCGGCAGTCTTTTATTACACATTTTTTACTCTGGGCTAAACATTGTGCTTTTATATTTATTACACTTATTGAAATGAATCTACACATTGTATTCAAAGGCCACATTTGTACATATCAAATGCATTTCTCTATTAAAGTATGTAATGACTGATATTCCCATAAACAATTGGTCAGTTTCATAAAATAGAAGTTATTTTCAAACTTAAAGACATGACCAACAGACAATGTGCCAATCAACAAAATAATGAAACAAACAAACAAAAAAACAATTTAAATCCATTTATTTTACAAAAGAAAATCAAATTAATATTTAACTACTTCAGTAATACCTTCCTATAACTGACAGCAGTGGCGGCTGATGAAAAAAATATTTTAGATGGGGCTGTTTGAGCCATATTCACTTTTCCACAACCACCCCAATATTATTTAACACAAACTGCAGGATACCAGTGCTCTGTGAAAGTCAGTAACTAAACTGGCTTAAAAAAATCAGCAGACTAATAGTTAAAGATAATTGTCATTAGTTTCATGTAAATGTGCAAATATAGAAAGTACAATATCATTAGATTACCAACTTAATCTGGTTCAGACACATATACAGTAAAATGAGCAAAAACACCACTGACAAAAAATGTATTGATCGACTCCGCTGTGGTCAATAAACGAACCGGCCTTCGGCAACAGTTTCAAGGACGCTGATTGGCTACATTTATGTTGCTATGCGGGCATCTTTTGTAAGCAGGTCAGTGATTGGCTGCTCTGATCCTTTGACTGAGTGATATTTCTGTCACCTCAGAAGAGAAAAAGTGAGAAAATGAACCAGGTAGCTAATTTCCCCCAATATATGTTATGCTATTGTGTATGTTTAGCACATATACTTAAAATGAGGTACTTAAAATAATTTTTAAAAAATTAAAAATTAAAATATAAACAATGTCCACAATGGAGCGCCCCCTAATGGTCAGCCGCCACTGGCTGACAGATATAGTATGATTTTGTGCCGTCCATGTTCTTTTGTACTTATAAAACTCTTAAAAGGTGTTAACAATTAGCAGATGAGATAAAACAGGAATAGCTATGTTACTTGTGCTACTAACTTACCAGAGCTGGGAACCACTGGTGTACCCTAATGTGCTAGGTTTTAGTCACACTGATTTGATCATTTTCAAAGCAGGAAACAAACTAAAGAACACATTTTAAAACAAATGCAAATTCACAATTCGTCATAAAGACCTCCTATACATTATTTACAGTTAACAGATTAAAGGCATCAATTTTGACATTTATAACACTGATGATACTGAATAAAATCACAGGCTAAACAAATATAAAATGAATTGTATACTATATAACCATGAAAATGCATCAGTGCTGGCACATTTAATCATGCTCATGATTCTCACATATTTGTTTAAAAATCTAACACAAAACATTAAAACTGGCTTAAGCAACTTTTAATGAAAAGATCATCTGAAAGTGTCAGAAATAGTCCTTAGGAAATTTAAATTGGCTTCACTGGTGTTTGAAAAGTGCAGTCCATATGATGTATTTCCATTCGAATATTCTGGCATCAGTCTTTCTGCATTTATATCCCTGATGGTTGTGACTGCTATGGTGGTTAAACAGTGGTACTGTAATCTGAATTTTGCTGTATGATCCAGTTCAGTCACAGCAGGTGCTGTAACTGCAGTTGGTTGTTTTTAAGAAGGCTGTGCCATCAGTGGATTACAGCTTTACACAAATCTCTGATAAACCTCTCAGTGGGATCTAAAAGAAGGAATAAAATAACATACATTTATAAACTTGTTTAGAAAAAAACAATTCAGTGCTTATCTGTAGTAGATTTTATACTGTATTTACTGCCAATCGGTGCTGTTTGCGAAGCTGTTGGACTCTTGTGTGGTCCATAAGTGTGGCAATATCACCCATAGGCTTGTCCAGGTCTTCAGAGTACTTCTGAATAAGGGAGAACGGTATCCCATACCGGCCAAGCTGTAACAAAAATGAAACTTCATCAGATACTTAATATAAAATCTTATATATGAACTCACGGTGACCACACGGATAGTGCTTCTCCAGAGAATCCCATCCTTTGAATTTGATAAAAATCAAACAAAGTCCATGTAGAAACAATGGGTCATTCATGAGTGGCACATTTTTAGAGTTACATTAGCCAATGAACTTCTAAGCAAAACAATGGATGTAATCAGATATAAGGTACTTAATAAAGTTAACACTAATGCTGTATCTGAAAATGAAGGGAGCTTCATCAGTGACTGGCTGTCTGTACCCTCTAGAAGACAGCATGTAACTGCAAATGAATTCCACCTCAGATGTGGTTTTGAAGAAAACAAGACGTTATGACAATGTTTCCGCAAATGTTTTTTTTTTCCACTGATGCCACAGAAGTTTATTTACATTTTCTTAAAATTGGCTGTTAGGGATGTTAGCTATGTGACATACTTTGTATATATAATTTTTTATAGTTAGCTGTGTGCCATGCAGTGTCAAAAACATACAAATAACATTTACTAGTGCATCTAAAAAACAGAATATTGTTCATTTATATTGTTTTTGTATTGAAGTTTGTGTTCATAATACAATTCTAAAAGGTAAACTCTTATTTATATTCAATACATACATTTAAATTTAATTATAAAAATACATTTTTTATTTGAATGAGCATTGTTCATCCAAAATATAACTTTGTCTCCTTAGTCTAACCAGAACAAGCAATATTTTTTATTGTATAAATTTATGGTCATACCTCAGTGCAACAGACCATAAAGCAATAATACAGCGTAGATGTAATGAGATACCTTATCAGAATAGGGCTCCAAAGTGAGGTCAATACCATCCAAACTCAGCTTCTCCTCTATAAGGGACTCCAGATTAGCTGTTTTGCCATGCTGAGCTTTTTTTCCAAGTCTGTGAATGAAAGGTTTGCTGGACCAAGAGGGAGTGTCAGGGCTAGTATCCTTACCCCTTACAAACAGCACTACTTGAGGTTTTGGAGGAATTGGTGGCTTTGTATGTGTGCATATAGAAGAATTGCTTAGAACTACTTCAGCAGAATCTATAGATGCCTCCTCATCCTCCATCACTGCTGTGATGGAATCAACAGAAGGAAATGTAGCAGACAGCTCATCTCCAGTGCCTAGATCTTCAGATTCATCCTCAGTGTTGGCACTTTGAACTAGGCCATGTACCTTAGAAGGGCTTTGCTTCTTTGTTGAACCATCACACACCTCAGAAGGGGTGAACCTTAGTTCCTCATCGTTTAAGGGTTGCATGCGATCCTGCAGAAGGTCATCCAAAGAAAGGCAACGTTTCCACAGCTCTTGGGGAGTAGAGAGGCCAACCAGAGCATCACAGCTCTGGCTGAGGGGCTTCGATCTGAGCAAACTGCGGCTCATCCCAAAGCAAAGGTCTTTGATGGTGTTCATTTGGAAAGGAAGCAGGAGAGACTGAGGATCACGAATGCTGGATCCACTGGACTGGCTGAGGGGAGGTGTTGGATACTCAGGAGATGGGAGGTGGCTGGACTCAAAGCCTGATGAAGACCTGCTTAAATGAGATGCCTTTTTGCCTTTACCTAAAAAAAGAGCCATGCAAGATTTGTGATTTACATTAAACAGAATAACCACATATACTGTATATATCAGTTTAACCAAACAATACATCAGCATTCAAGAATAGCTTCCAGCTGCAAGGAAAGATGAATTCTCCATGCAGAGACTTGACATGATAGGCAGTATGTATGTGATTGTGACAGTGACATAATAAATCATTGTGAACATAAATGGAGAGCAAATGAGAATAAGCAGAAATAAAAGGCGGCAGCCCAAAGAGAAGATCACAGAGCAGTTTATTTAATAGCCTCGGTCACACTGATAAAGCTGGCTTTATGGTGGTATTACTCAGAAGTACACAACGGTCAACTCTATTAAACATGGATGCTACATTTTATTTAGCTCCAGTTTGAATGAGAAGACATTTATTTCTTAAATTCAGTGTTACCATGATCAGACTCATCTGACCACATAGGAGAAGCATAGTGGTATAATCTCTGTAAATATGCCTATTTTAGCATCTGTACTTTGCATATAACAGAGGTTTTAGGCACGTAAGATATTGTGCAACATTATATTATTTTGACTAAAAAAATATACACAGAGAAACGGCAAAATCTCAAGAGCACAAGCAATGGAAAATACTCTCAACAGGGGCAATTGACATTCACAGGAGCATGTCGTGATCACCATTTTATAAATCAAAGCAGAAAAATGCAAAGATCTGTGTAGTAGTTTTCAAGCTCTAATAATGAACACTGCAGGTTAAGTAAAGAACTTCTCACAAACTCAAGTTTGTCAAGCTTTTGGTTGAACACAATTTTCGGCAAAACCATCACACAGTGCCATGATAACAGACAGAACTGAAATGTAGAAGCCACTTCCACTACAGATGAATGTTGCCACTTCCTTCTCTATGAGCAATGCCATGATGAACTTAGATGAGTCTATGTTCCTGCAGATAAAGCATGTACTGGTCCCTTGCATATTTGGTGAAGACAGTGACTGACGATGACTGAGATGAGGGCTAGCAGCAGAGTGAGAGGAAGAAAAACAGTCCAGCCCTCGAGGCAGAGGAAATCAAAGTGAGCGATAGAAAAGACAGAGATGGTGGCGAGATGAGCACAGAGAGCTAAGCGCCAGAGTGATCTCGTCACACACACTGGTCACAAGTTCAGTTTGTTTGGCTTGACTCTGGAGCATGCAGGCCCTGGCAGCCAGCAGAGCTGGGCTGGAGAGAGTCACAGGCGAGGAAGGCTGTTATTACCGTTCTCCAAAGTTTCACTGCTCTCATAGCAGCCTGAGTCACGGGGAGAGTCTGGGGGGGCTGCAGTCTCTGACAGAACCTTCTCCTCTGAGCCTCCTGGAGATCCTCCACGCTCAGGGTCACTGTTACCTACACACAATATAAACACAATTTCTCATCACTGGTATCATTTTCATTATCATTTCTCATTGGTCCAAGTGAAGTTCTGCAAACATGTAAATGCTTATTTTAAAAAGTTAATTGTTTTGATTTATATTGTTTTGATTTACACAAATTTCCTTTCCCGCAAGCAGGGGCGTAGCAGCAAATTCGGGGCCCTGTACACTCTCAATGTCAGTGGGCCCCTATAAATGCCAGTAAATGAGGCACATGAGCAAAAAAAGATGGGTATTTATTTAAAAAAAAAAGCATAAATAAGGTTTTAAGCTACAAACAGATCAGATTATGTTGATGTAGGTTATTTACATGTTGATATATGCGGCAGAAATATTTCTGGGTGGATCATTTATTAAGTCTCAGCACAGAGTTTCACTTTTAGCTCTACTGTGTTAGTAGACAATAGGCTTTAGCACACGCACTGAACCAAAAGACTAACTTACTTTAAACTTAAGGTAAAAAACTCGCATTTAGGCAGCAATTCTACCAGTCAGAAGGCAGCTAGCGCGCGCGCACTCTGTCTCTCTCGAAACTGGTTAAAGTTGATAACTAACGTTAGCGGCTCATAATTGTCTTTATACTTACAATCGCAAGCAGCTTACCAACTAACTAAACTAACGACTTCACGTGAGCCTACAAAAATCTGCAGCAGCTGTCTGGAGTGGACTACTTTAACTTTAATTGGACTTTGCATAACAAGCAAACTAGGTTCACCTTTGGGAAAGAAAGCTGTCAAAAGCTGTCTCCCCTCATTCTGCCTTCTTTCTTTTTCCTCCCTTTCTTTCTTCTTTTGAAATCCTGATTTCTGCTTTTTGGGCAGCTGTGTAGCACCCAGGTCATTCAATCACTCACTGACGTTACACTTGTCGTTAGTCCCTGTTGGCGGACTAAACCATTTTGGGCCTCCAAGAGGGGGCCCCAGAATGTCCAATATGTTGAGAGGACTGTGACTAAAGTTCATTCCCTCAGTTGATATTATCAATATATTTGAAATATGAATTAATAAATAATTAATTTGAAGGCCCAATTCATTCGAAATAAAAACATCCAAAAATAATAATAATAATAATTCAGGATTTTTATGGGCCCCTCTCCCTACTCGGGCCCTGGGAAGTCAGGTCCACTTTTCCCCCCACTACCACGCCCATGCCCGCAAGGGAAAACCAGGCCAAAGTCACTGGGCAACTTATTGAGATATCGTGTCAATATCGTGTCACTCACATTAGTGACAAAACTTAGCCAATTGGTTTTATTGCTGTAAATGAAAGATAATAGTCTCAGATATTTTGATCAAAAACAAAACTTTGGTATAACTTGGTTAAATTCACAAAAAAGTTGTTTTGAAAAAAGAAAAAAAGACTTTGACCTGGTTTTCCCTGGCGGGGTCACAAATGACTATCCAAATTGTTTGATGTGCAAATTTTGCTTCTTAAGTTAAATCCTGAAACTAAAGGCTAATGTTATAATAATAAATAATAATAATAAGTTATTATTATTATTATTATTATTATTATTATTAACATTACACTTATATAGCGCCTTTCTCAAATCCAGGGATGCTTTACAATCAACATGCTCCATTTAACACACTCAGCCACACACACCGGCGAGAAGCGGCAGCCAGTTGCGCACAGTGTAATGTTGATAAAGTAGCAGCATCTTTAAGTTTGCCTTTATGTCTGTCTATGTATGTCTATGTGTTCAAAATGTCGGTGTATGTCTCATTGTTGGCCCACTCACTGTCATACTCCTGCAGTAACTCCACTGCAGTCAGCAGCACTGCCCTGTGCTGGGGATCTCTGATGTTCAACTCATCCAGATCCTCCTCCTCAAGCAGCTTAAACGTGTCCAGATCCTCATAGCCGTTAAACAGGAACGTGGGCATGTGCTCCTAAAGCAGCAAACAGTACAAAAACATTTTTCAAAACCACAGCTAAAACTACTCAGCCGTTATACAACATTGCACCATAAATGTATATGGACAAAATTGGAGAGCTGTGTGGGTCTCATAAAGGTCATTACTTTGAGGTTAATGCGCTCCAGAAGCTCTTCCACAGAGGTGGGTTTAGGTGGACGGCTCTTCCTCCTCTTTCTGACACTCCGTTTGGGCTTTTCCTCTTCCTCGCTCAGCACATCTACATAGATGAACTTAAAGGTGCCCACCTTGTTATTTAACAGGCCCATCCATGTACCCATTGGTGGCTTACTGATGATGTCTATTACATCCCCTTTCTGGAACAAGAATGATTAGATGTATGTTAATGCAAAGTTAAGCAAATACCAATACTGCGACTGCCACTGTCAATTTTATTAGTCATCTACACTGAAACAATTACAAAACCAGGCCCAATTAATTTAATAATCAGTAATATCTGAGTTTTACTGATTACTTAATCAAGTCAATTATTCAGACTCCACAGTATTCTAATTTTTTGAAATCCTGTTTTTGTGGGTTTTATGAGCTGGAAGCCCAAATTATGTGAAAATAAACAAATAAATACTTGAAATCATTTAAATTTGTGGGCCCTGAATCTATAAAAGTTTAACTTTTTGAATGGAATTATGGAAATTAAATCAACCTTTCCATGATATTCTAATTTTTTGGAATGGGTCTGTACATATATATATACACACACACACACACACACACATGTATACATATAACATGTATGTGTTTTCCTGTATGAACAAATATTTTTTTCTTACGGAAACCAAATGTAATACCTTGAGCTTGAGGGAGTCTGTGTCATAAGGGCTGGGGACAAAGTCTGTGTGTACGAGGGCTCGGCCACAGAAAGGCCCTCTGTAAGGCAGCTCGTCATCGTCACCATCTTCTGATTTCACACTCTCTCTATTACTGGCTGAGGAGTCTGTGGTGCTCACTGTCTGACCACCTACAAATGAATATCCATTTAATATCCACTGCAATGCACATCAAATGGCCATGTGATTCTGTGTGAAAGTGGAGGCATTTGATCACACACACTTACTCATTGAACTCTGTCCACTCAGTGAGCTCCTCAGGCTCTCCACAGAGCCTCCAGCTTTGAGCTTGGGTTTCTCCAGAGAGTCAGTGTGTGCATGCAGGGACTGAGGCGAGTCTGGTTCTCTGCTGGGACTTGACTGAGTGGAACATACAGAGACAGCATTGTTCAATACAAAGAGCTGCATTTTAATGCAACAGTCAGTAGGGGGAGCTCAAAACCTACAAATGGACCAAATGAACAATGACATAGATCTGAGATAACCAATACCTGATGATGGATTCATGCATGTTGCTGTATATGTAACCATTATTTATATAATAATATTACGTATTATTATGTAACAATTTATGATACACCTCCCACAAACCCAAGAACACTGCGGGTTTAAAAATGCTCTTTTGTGCAATTTTCTTTACCATTCCAAACCATAATGTGACAAAACATATCACTCATGTTCACTCAATAGCCATTTTATGAGGTGCACCTACTCTACAGTCATAAATAATATGCTACCATAACTGATTTTAGCTTTACTCTTCTGTTAATAATCTTGAGACTTAATTGTATAGTAACTATGATTAATTAAGTATTAACTACAAATGAACAGCAATGATATGTAATGTATAATATGTAAGTTAAAATTGAATGCTATGCAGTTGTGAGAGTAAGTAAATAAAGTCACATCACAGGTTTAATACTGCTGCAGGTACATTAGCACAACATGCTCAGATATCAATTGGCAGAACCAGAACTCTCTCAAATAGTTACAGCACATGTAAAACCACCCCTATGTTACCTGATCAGACAAGGTAGAACTGTATTTCTTGGATATGCGCTTCCTCATGGTCTCCTTCACAGATTTCACCTTCTTCCCTAGAGAGATACGGGACGGAGTGGGTGACCTCGTTACCTCTCTCCTACTGCTGTCTCCACTCTCACCCTGTAGAGACAGGAATCAAATGATACAGGAAGAAAAGAGTGGATTAAAAGCACACAATCACAAAAGTAGTTCTACCACTGATCATCCCATGTTAACCCCTTCATTTGCAGGCTTCAGTTATAGACCTTAATAATTCAACTGCTATTATAGATTATTATGGGGTAAATAATTATAAATTACTTTAATTATTGTATAAATAAATTATAAAACGAATATGTAAATATCTACTTGATAAGAAATCAGTATCCACAAATCCTATACATTCTGATTTGGAATTGGACAAAATTTTCTTTGGTACTTACATTGGGGTCACAGCTGTTGTCTCTCATGTATAAAGGCCGGTTGACAAGGTCGAATCCTCCAAAGCTACAGGCCCTCTGCAGAGCAAATAATATTAACAAAGCATTAGTATTTTGAATCTGCTGACACTGTTCCATAGGTAGAAGGACTGTGAAGCCTCCAACACACTGAAATGGTCAGTGGATGCTCAGATTCAGGCTGAAAATTAAAGTAGTACAATAGCTCCTAGCGGCAGTTTCCTTCCTGCTGACCTCCCCCTCTTCCTACACTGCTAAGCTGACTTGGCCTGACCTCTGCTTAGGAGAGAGCAAAGCAGCTAGGCACAGCAGGAGGATGTGCTGTGGCTGCACTCTGCTACACCACAATGCCAGCAGAGTAAAGGGAAAAGAACATGGTGTATAGACAGCTCTTAGTTGTTATTTGGACATATTGATGACTCAAGGTCATGGGTTGTTGACCAGCAAGATCAGAGGACAAAACCCCTAAATTCTAGACATATTTTCTCTAAATAGAAAAGTTCTATAATGATTCCACTCATTTTCTTCACTCATCACTTCAGATGCCTTCATCAGGTTGTAGGCTGCTGTTGCCATTTATTACATATGGCTGTATTTGTCAGTAATTTAAATCATGTTGACACCGAGTATTGTTGTTTATGATTTTGTATGTGTGTATATTTTATATCTACCAATTGGCAATTTTATAGAAGGAGAAAAAAAAATCTTAAGATGAATGTATGTTAATATGATGAGATTTTATTTGAAGTCATTTGGACAATTTATTTTGGTTCATTCATGTGTATTTTATGTGATCTTAATGAACAAAGTAGTGTTCTGATTCAGATAATGTGTTTAACAACACCACAATTTGGGGAAAAAGATATTGGTGAATGGACGGTGTACAATCATGGTGAATGGATGGTGTAAAATCATGGTGAATGGATGGTGTAAAATCATGGTGAATGGATGGTGTAAAATCATGGTGAATGGATGGTGTAAAATCATAATGAATGGATGATTTAAAATCATGAATGGATGGTGTAAAATCATGGTGAATGGATGTAAAATCATGGTGAATGGATGGTGTAAAATGGTGAATAGATGGTTTAAAATCATGGTAAATGGACGATGTAAAATCATGGTGAATGGACGATGTAAAATCATGGTGAATGGACGATGTAAAATCATGGTGAATGGACGGTGTAAAATCATGGTGAATGGACGGTGTAAAATCATGGTGAATGGACGGTGTAAAATCATGGTGAATGGATGGTGTAAAATCATGGTGAATGGATGATGTAAAATCATGGTGAATGGATGTAAAATCATGGTGAATGGATGGTGTAAAATGGTGAATAGATGGTTTAAAATCATGGTAAATGGATGGTGTAAAATCATGGTGAATGGATGGTGTAAAATCATGGTGAATGGATGGTGTAAAATCATGGTGAATAAATAAGCTACATCAGCCTTTACTGTTTCGAGTGAGCAGTGTGCACTCACCCCGTGGTAGTTTGAGGAGTTCAAAGCACGCCTCATCTCTCCATCCGTCACCGAGCGGGCCATCTTAGGCTGATCCTCAGAGCACCCCTCTGCCTCAGAGAATGAGGAGCCACTGCTTGCATCAAGCCCCGGGGCGATCCTGTCTGAGCCTGACGGCATTGGGCCCAAACCCTGACTGCTGTTGGACTTACTAAAGGCTTTGAAGAGCTTGTGGCTGCTGTAGGTGTCCAGGCTGCTGGAAGAGGGTGAGGTTGTCAAGCTGTCTGAATCGCCATCAACTGATAGTTGCTCCTGCAAAATGGAAGCCAATCCATCACCCTGGACCAGTCGCTTTTGCACCCCAGAGTATAGAGCGGCATTCCCCTCACAAGTGGTCGAGATCTCCAAGTCTGAGAGAGAATACACAAAAAGTTCACTTTATACATCAAACAAGCTCACTCTTTATCTAGATATGCTCAGTCATATCAGAATATTACGACCTCTTTAATCATGCATCTGCTTCACAGGCCAAGGCATAACTGTGTTTGCTCAATCCCTGACACTTTCATTACAGAGTTTAACTGGTTCACTGTGGCATGATTCTCTGTTCCACACTGGATTTATCATTCTTTTCTGGCATCAATGGCCCGTGGGGCACCGCTGTTTTGTTGTTAGCAGGCACTCAATGTATGAGAGGTCCATTCTTGGTACACCTTCACTACAGCGGCTATACAACATCCCACAGTTAGTGGTTTCTTAGATGCTGCCACCCTTTGCCTGGTACCCTACTATCATGCCCTTTTGGACAACAGTCAGATTACGTCCTTTGCACATTATGATGGTTTTCCACCCTGCTACAACTGACTGGTGTGCTCAATTACATATGCAAACCCTGTAATGTGGGATCTGTGATGTCACGGGCTGATCTCATTTTGAACCAAGGGCGGTCGTAATATTCTGAAATGACTGTGTACAGTGCCACTTCAAAAAAATGTGAATATCGATGAATAGGAATTATGAGTAATTAACATAATATCTGACGGCTTACCTTTTAAATTAAATTATGAACACAAATTAACTTTTTATAATACTCTATCTTTGGAGATGCACGAGTGCATATCATAAAGTATACATATGAAAATATATTTTTAAAAATATGATTGTGGTCAAATTACATGTGCTATATTTGACTCATTTTACCAAAGTAGAAAAGTAAATATCAGCACCACAAACCTGAAACATAACTTATCTATAACTTAACATGATATTTCTAATGAATTGGCACAAAAAATGTCTAATTAATTCACTCTTTTGCATTGAAATGGGTGTGTAGGTCTGAAACATCAGGACAAGTTTAACTGATATAAGTCGTAGTGTTGTCAGTCATTTTTCTATTGTCTATTTTTGAAGGCAGCACTTTGCTTTACACTATCTGAGGTCACCACAGTGTTGAAGTATGAACTTCTCACACTGTGGCTAACTCTCACTGCGACATTTACCTGCATGTAACCTGTTCTGTATTACCGCCACCAAGAGGAAGATTAAAATAGCACTGGAGTAAATGAAGTGCACACAACAAACTATACTAATGATGAGAAAATGTTTTCAGCCCTTCACCTTTTGACGTGGGTTTTTTGTTCTCATCTATTCGGATGAGCTTCT
Organism: Crenuchus spilurus; assembly: GCA_036984385.1. Lineage (NCBI taxonomy): Eukaryota > Metazoa > Chordata > Actinopteri > Characiformes > Crenuchidae > Crenuchus > Crenuchus spilurus. Next base: position 16,658 of record BRDA01007066.1, read on the forward strand.
TCCTCACACGGCGGGTGGAGTTGACCAGTTTGTGCAGTCTGCGGAAGGCCAGTGAATCCTCCAGCTCATCGTCCGACTGTTCCTGTGACTGCAGGCCAGAAGGGAAGAGGAACAGCTTGTGTTAAAGGACCCAACAGCTTGCCTTTGGTCTTGTTTTCAAATATTTTCCAGTTATGGCGCATAAAAACTCATTCTTGGAACTTTAACAAGATCACTAAGAAAAGTGTGATCATGGGAAACAAAAATAACAAGCAGAAGAAATCAATTTTAAGAATGTGACATAAGGAGACCTTCCCGTTTGTAAAATCAAGTGTTTAAATAGTCAGATGCAACCACAGCACTATGCTGCTGCTCCTTGATGTTATCCATGAAGGGCTTTAAAGCTAGCTGAGGCACTAAAGTGAGTGTGGAACAGTAAGTCCCAGTAAACCTGGTCTATAATGGAAGAATGAACAATACAAGAATAACAAATGTTTCATACATCATTGCAAGAAATAATACGTTTTGCTCTATAAGTAGGTACACAATTACGCATTTGACTGACTCGCATGCATGAGTGGCTTTCCCAGCTTTGTAATACATAATGATGAGCCAAAACATTATGACCACTCACAGATGACTCAAATATTGTTGACTATATTCTAATAACAGCACATGAAGGTCGGGGATATATTATATGGTAAGAGAACAGTCAATTGTTGACATTTTGGAAATGGGAAAAAGAGATAGGCTTGAAGTACAGTGGCCCACAGAGTCACATAACATTTACAAAGCAAAAACAAAAGCTGAGAACACAACAGTATTAACGAAAAACGTAATGACATTAAGAAACCGCAGCATGACATTAACAAAATCTACACTGGAAATGCTCCTGGCCACTAGAGGGTGCTATTTAGCTGCTGATGTTGTACTGAAAGCACAAGCATGATTTAAATTATTTATCACGTTTCATTTGATCATTTTCTATTTCGTAAATTACATTAAGAAATATGCTTTGTTAATGTTGTGCTGTGCTTTCTTAATGTCGTTGTGCTGAGGTTTCTTAATGTAGTTGTGTTGTGATTTTTTTGTTTGCAGCATTTTTTCCATTAATACTGGTGTGTTCTCAGCTTTTGTTTTTGCTTTGTAAACGTTTTGATGTGATTCCGTGGGCCACCGAATTGAAGACCTTAGAGACAAGAGTCAAATGACAATTTGTAGGACGTGCTGGAACCAGAAGTCTAATCTCCGATACCTCAAAACCTTTGGGACTACTATTTCAAAGGTCTTATGTCCATGCCTTGGCAGATCAGAGCTGTTTCGGCAGCACAACCAGGACCAACAGCATACTAAGCATATTTGTCCATTTTTTGGGTCATGCATTAGTTACTAACAGTATACATAAAAAAAAAAGAGCGATACATCATGCTAGTTTTAACACGAGGTTCTCTGACTAGGCTTTCAACAGCCTGTTTTAATTGCTGCTTCCTATGAAAACCAAATGAGACAGACAGACTCTAACTAAAAAAAGTAATGGCTTCATCGTGTTGGTTTCATACATTTCATATACCACATTTAAACCACAGGTACTTTCCATGTGTGTTCTAGTCACCATTTATTTATTAGACACAGTAGCAAGTTGAAAATAGTGCTCATGATGTTTCAACCACAGATAGCTGTTTTAGACATGCACTTTCATACAGAGGCAGAAACTAACCAGGTGTGATAGAATTAGAGGTTGAATGTCTGGTTATGTTTGCTAAAAATAACTTCTGTGGCTTCAGAACAACACTGAAAATGAAAGAGCTCAAGTACAATAAGACATATGGCTTGTGAAGCATTTCAGAGGGTTCAATGTATCCATCTCATACACTGCACCAGTCTGCATTAGGATTCTGGATCAAATAAAAAACAGTAATGCTTTCAATTAGATTACATAACAACATGGTCATTATAAACAACACCGCAGTCCATTTCTGTGGAAAGTCACACAGCATCCAGTCAATTACTCATGTACCAACCCAGAAACATCAATACAAACATTAGGTCTAATCAGCCAATTGACCTTACAATTAGAACTCAGATTTTTTTTCTAAACAATTCAATGTTATTTTTTGCATACACTCAGTTATAACACTGGTGCTATGGCTAATATGCAGTCAATCCTCTGCATGCCACCAAAACAGATGCCCCTATACTATACAAGACCTCTGAAGGTGTCCTGTGGTATATGACAATAACTCAGCACATGCTTTAAGTTCTTGAGTTGGATCACTGTGGATCAAAACTAGCTGTTCTAGCACATTCCACAGATGCTTGGATTGTGATCTGGGGAATTTGGAGCACACTGGTCGTAGGTACTGACCAGTGCTGAACAGGAGCAGTTCACAAGCTTTGCCACTTGGTCATACGGCCCTAACTATTCAAAGTGGATCGGGTCTGCACGCTTGAGTATTTTTCTCCAGCATCCAAAACATCATCTATAACAAAGTGTTCACTTACACATCATAAGCCCCATTGTTATAAGATAATCATCAAACTCTCTTCATCTATAAGTGGTATTAATGCTGTGACTGATCAGGACTACTTACACACTAGAAAAATAGAGACAGTAGACCAGATTTTCTTAATACATGTTCATATGAATAAATAAGTACATTTATGTAAATAAATAATACAATTATAATATTTAAATTTATCTTTGCTACAAAAAAGAGCACAAATTTGATAAAATATGCATCAGCAAGTTCAGGTTAATGCATCATGATGCAGCAATGCTGATTTACAACTCTATAAGTATTATATCTAATAAACTTCAAGCTTTTTTCTTATATTCAAGATTTTTATTCCAACTTTGCATGAAAAACAGAAAAAAGATAAAAGAGGAACACAGGAGCTCATCCAGTGGAATCAGTGGAATGGACCCTACAACTGAGCCCCCTAATCACATATCCCTGAACAAAAGAGCTGTGGCCTGCAGAACCCAGCTCAGGCCTGCATTCAGCAAGCCAAAGTGTCACAATGGGGGGTTAAAGTATTGAGGATAATGAATAGAGCTTGCCCTGGAGGCCTGGAGGAAGGTGGGACATGGCCCTGGGCTGGACTGATGGGCTTTGGGCTTGGGGGGAGCACCACAGTTCACATCCAGGACATGGAGGGGGAGGGGCATCAACAGATGCCTGGCAGAGTGGGTGACATTCCTGCTGGGAGCATGCCTGAGTCCAGAGGATGTGGCGGCGCCAATAAACAAGCTCATTACAACAAACAAGGATGTAGCACGGCTCATAATACACAGCAGCTTTTACTCCCATCCATTCTGTGACTCAATAAAGTGTAAAAGCCTCAAGAGTGAGATGGCTCACTGGAGGAAAGAGGAAAAAGCACAGATACTTACATTGCAGTGGGAGGTCTCATTCATGGTCGGACTGGAGGGATCAATCCACTCTGGTGTATCCGTGTTGCATGACTGCCTGCTTTGGGTCTCATACTCTTTCAGCTGGAGACAGAATATTACAGGGAGATATTTTAGTTTAGAATATTCATTTAGAAGAGCAATCATTTCTCTGGACTTAAGAAAGGACAGAAAAAAATACCTAAAACACTAAGAAGACCAGACAGAATTTTTCTTTTTTTTAATAATTTTTGTCAAATTTCTCCCCTTCAAAATGTGGTAGTAGCCAATTAACCCATCCCATTTGCTAGGGGGCTCTCTCCATCACTTTGCACTGTCCTCAACTCTAGGAGGGTGAAGACATGCACACGCCTCCTCCATTGCATGTGATGCCAGCCACCGCCTCTTTCCGAACTACTGCTTGATACACAGTCACTGGAGAGCCAATGTGCTCTGAGGAAAGCACAGGATCCCAGCTCCAAATGCACCAATCAGTAGATGCCTGAGCCAGCGGACATTGCAATGTGAAAGTGATATGGAGAGTGAGAGAACCATCTACCTGCCCAGAGAGAGCACTGCCAATTTTTGCTGTCTTGGGCCCCGGCTGTTGATAGCAAACAGCATGACCGGGATTCGAACTTGTGATCCTCTGGTCATAGTGTCAGCGTCTTAGCCTGCTGAGCCACTTGGGGCCTCTCAAATATATTTTTAAATGAACAGGGACCAGATTCTTAGTATTAAAATCATCTTAACTGGCAGAGATTGTTCAATCTAATGCTTATTCTACCATTTAACAAAAATCTGCTAGAATACCTTGTTCATTTATTTCTGTTCTTTTACAATGTATTGTGGAATTGTATATATTTTCAACTGTATGCTGCAGTCTTAGTAGACAAGGAGTTTTAAACTGTATGTGGACCTGTATTATAACAATGTATAAACATAGCTGTATAGGAAGCGTTGAACAAACCAGCAGTTTAAGGAGTTTATGATATAAACACTGATTATAATGGACTTCCCTTACTAGGGGTTGTCCTGTTTGCCCTTGGCGCACTGACCCATTTGGTGGACAAACATAATTTCATATGCAGAAAGGTTTAATGGACTATCCCAAAAGCATGAATACAACAGATGTAAATAAATAAACAGTGTGCCATTTCTGGACCATGTAAGTGCTCATACGTAGTCCAGTGCCCCAGGAGCAGCATCTTACCCGAGCCAAAGCCTCCTCTACAGTGATCATCTTCTCCTTCACCATCATCATCAACTGGATTCGCTCTTCATCACTCATTGTGATCTCACTAGCCACAAAACCCAGGTCTTCACCTGTAGCAAAGAAACAGGAATGGTCATACACTCAAGAGAATAAAATAGTGAACTAATGAGTCACAGGTTGTGTAATCAAGTGGCAGATCAACCTTTTGATGTCTGACGCATAGTGCCTTTCTGTGTCTTGCGGAAGTTTTGCCAGAAGGATTTATTTTTCTTTCTGGAGTCCCATTTCCCTACAACAGGAAAAGATTCAAGAAAATTCCAGACTAATATAACACACAGCTTAAAGGAATGCATGAGTGTTTATCTTAATCTCTGTCTGCTGCATCTGTACTGTACAGTCAATAACCACAATCAATCAATTTATTATGAATTATACACTGAAAAATGCATCAAATTATGGTCTGTTATAATGAAATGCATAGTACAGATACAGCACGTGGAGAGAAGTATTCCATTAAATCAATGAACACAGGCCTTAGAGTGTTTCCTTATAGTATTTGCAACCAAACTCTATGTAATATAACACACACACACACACATATACTGTACTATGTCATATTCTATACAGTACTAAAGTTAAAGCCCCTGAGGAATTCACACTTAAAACTGTGCGTGTAACAAATACTTTATACTACCTCCACTACAAATAGTCTTGGGACATACCTGCAGACCCATCTTCTGAGCTCGACTTGTGCATCGACAGCCTAGAAACAAAAGAATCAGTATGAAGTCCTGCTCTCAGTAAAGCAGCCACCCCATTCTTGAGCATCTTCATCTCACCTGCTCTCCCACATTATTTTCTTCATATTCTTATGAGCTATCCAAACAATGCCAACGACACAGTCAGTGTCTTTCCATAGCTCCACAGATCAGCAACTTGCAGTGTCCATAACGCCTGCAGGCCAGTGCACTAATGACGATCTCTCCGAGTGGAGATAAAGTGGCTAGCTGTCGGCTTCTGGGCCAAACACACTTCACTGTAGCTCATACTAACAATGGAAGCTTTTCACATGAGGTTGGGCTTTTGATGCAACAGTAGTGCTCACGTGGCCTGTGCATTCCTCTGTCTGTCTGTCTCCCTGCCTCTCTCAGCTGACACTTGTTGCTGAGGTTAGCTAACAGTGGTGTGTGTCGCCATGTATGGGTACATGTAGAATGTAATGCATAGTTTCTACATAGAATATTTATTGTGCGATAGCAGCATTTCAATTTGCTGTACTTCACTCTAAAGATGACTTTTTAAATGTTTTTCGCTGCAGGGAGGGGTAAAAAGGACCCCCACTGAAGTATTGGAATGAATCAAATGTGATTTTTTATGTCTGATTTAAGGTTCTTTACCACATAATATATACATCACAAAATGCTAACTCAGATCAGCCAAAATAATAATAAATTACTGCCTGATTCCTATCCAGGAACCCATAGTCGTCACGTGCTTAGTGACTAATACACCTGCCTCTCCTTCCACGTATTCAGTCATAGGAAGGAAGCTGACAAGAGGAAGAAAAAGGTCACCAGGAAACGCATGAAACATCACCTCCAGTCAAAGTGAGCAGATACACTTTATGGATGAGCAAGATGCTTTGTCACAGTGAATAAACCAAACAGCACACATGCAAGAAAAGTTCACTTTATCTAAAAAAAAAAAAAGTGCATCACAACCTCATCATCAGTCACACACACACTAATGCACATGTTAAACGTTTAGAATGTGGATATATTATTTACCTTCTCTCCACCTCAGGAGTAGAGACAGTACTGCTCAGGCCCAATGACTCCTGCAACAACAAGATCAGTTAAACGCGTCACTGACTGAGTCTGAAACGCTGAATGCAATGTAAGAAATTCCAAAATTTCTGGATCTCTCAGACACCCACCTGAATCTCTGAGCGCAGCTGAAGTGAGGTTGTTGATTCAGCCTTTTTCTGTAAGAAGAAAGGAAGTTTTTATATAATACTGTGCAAAAGTCTTATGATATATAAATGTATCTAAAGAAGAAGGTATAATTAGATATTTTTAGCTTGTTTTAAGTTAAAGTTACTTAATTTTACATTTTGATAGACAAAATTAAATAAATATAAATCCTTATAAAAGGCAGGTGAAAATGTTCTACTTAAATGTTTTAGAATAAATGTTCAACATTCTCAAAATTATATTACAGTTGATATTCAAACTGGATTTAAGATGATTTTAATTGTTATTTTTTGCAGTGTAAAATGTCAATTTACTAAATATTATAAACAACATTTCATGTCTGTCAGTGTGTTAAATTAACTATTTCAGCGGTCAAAAACCCTCAAACTGGAGCTCCACCTTTCTATAGGTTTCAACATTCAATTAATCAAGAACTTCAGGATGCAGTCATTAAATGGACCAGTTGGGGTTGATTAAGGATGAAGCTAAGGTCTTTATAAAGGCTGATCTCTAGAAGCAGACCTGATGACTACCAAACTATTTCCTTTGGTTTCCTCCAGGAAGTCCCATATTTTACAGTCACCATCCAGAAGCTGCTTCCACTAACTGTTACTCAATGAAATGAAATCAAGTTAACTTCTGGTGGAATTTAAGAAATCTACACAATGACTGGAGTTCAACATGGAGTTTGAAAACAAATAACATATCAACAACTTGTCTCTTTTACCTGATTTATGCTTGTTTGTATTTATTCTAATACAATACTAGTAGAAAGAAAAATGTTCTTACCGTTTCTGCCTCCTGAGCTACTTTGCGTTTGCGAAGCTCTTCCATCCTCTCACACACGTCACTGTAAGAGGTGCTGTAATACTCAGAGTACTCTTTAGCCAGGTCCTCGATGTTTCCAAGAGAGCCATCCTACAATAGGAAAGACCACATACCTTTAGCTTTGAGAGAACACTGACCAACCATAAAGGCAGGGCTGAAAGATTAACACTTTTATATTGAAATTCCAATTTAAGACAGCACCGTTTTCAAATCACAAGAGCTGCAATTTTACTGTAGTCTACATTATTTAAAATGTCTTAACTTCTAAGTGAAAACATTTAACCTAAGACAGAGCTTGTGAACTTCCTTAAGATAAGTTGGACCAATACAGGGCAACCAAACCTGTGCTGTGGAGGCCTGAGCCTTAATTTTAGAAAATAACTGCAATTCCTTAAAATTATTCAGTCCAACCTAAATGTGGAAGACATGCTACGCATTGATTTTCCCTTCTTTAAGCCATTTAAAATGGTGTGAACATTGGCTGCTGAATCAAGCAATAAAAGAACTGAAAAGGAAACCTTTCAATTGTTATGTTAGATGACAATTCATTAAGAAAAAAAATTACCTGTTAAATTACCATCTTGGACACACGAGTCAAAGAAACGTTATAGTCTGGCAATAATTAGAGGTGGAACATAAACAAATTTGGGACGCATGATTCTAATAAATGTAAATATAAAATCACTGAAGCATTTGAAAGCTCCCCCATAAGAGAAGTCCAGACTTCCCCTCTCTTTGACCCAACTCTTTAGCTCCACTTGACCTCAGCTTGACTGAGATGAGGAGAGTGTATGACGCAGCTGCATTCAAGAGAGACCTTGACTAAATCAACTCAAACAGATGAAGGGAGGAGGCAGAGGTCTAGCTAAACTGCAGCAGATAGCAAAACTCTCCAGTTCTCACCGATAGCAGAGAGACTTCCAGCTATTGTTTTAGACACAGAAAGCTTAGCTTTGTTTTGTGGTCACAGAAAGACAACACAGTCATGAATCTTGTCAGCATCTGCAAACTCTTTCCCCAAAATGCCCCCCAGTTATTTATGAGCATCCTGAGGTTTCAGTGAACTGCAGTTGATACTAACATACAAAGAATTCAGGTCACATGTTGGGATGTCCTTGCTCACCCACCATGCTTCATACAGGAAAACCATTCATAGGGTAGTCATACCATAAACATCTCCATTTGTATTAAAGGCAACTGTGTGTGTCAAGAAACCCATCAATAGTTGATACAGAGGATGACTATTGTTCTATTATATGTGAATACAAATATTCACAGATTAGTTATAAGCACATTTTTACTAATATAGGGGGAAATATATATATATATATATATATATATATATATATATATATATA
>BRDA01007066.1:27766-77102 GCA_036984385.1 Crenuchus spilurus
AAAAAAAAAAAAAAAAAAAAAAAAAAAGCTAAACCGTTATATCTTACATTTATTACACATAAAACTACATATTTAAAGTCTTTTTTTGTTATAACGATGATGTTTGAATTGTAAATTCCTCATTATTCTGGAGTTCTGATGTTCAAGAGCTATAAGTCATACAGATCAACATTAAAACAAGGCTAGAAATAAAAGTTTATGTAATTAACATAAAATATGCCAATTATTTTGGAAAGAAATTAAAAACTTTTTCCCCCCACAATATTCAAATTATTTGATGTGACGCTGTACACTGCCATTGACGAGTTTATATAGATATTAATCTTATTAATAAATGTCCCTTACTTCTATAACTTGACATTAGATAGGCAAAAGAAGGAATATTTGTTTTGCGCATTTATTTTAGTTCCTTTTTTGTGAGCAATGTCAATAGATTACACCCTATTGATATGTAAATAGGTATGCAAATAAGCTCTTATAAATATATTATTTAAAACATGTCATAAGAACCTATTTTGCTTTTAAGAACCTTTATAGGACATGATTGGAGAGAACCTTTTTAAAAATGAATTTGAATCTAATTCTACAGTCATTTGGACCATTTAGAATTAAGTTTAATTTCTTGTCAAGAAGTGATCTCTCTTGAGATTTGATAATCATTTTCAAAATACATTTGCATACATTGTATTAAAATTTCAATATAATAGACTCATCTATGACCTATTTAGAAAAATTCTAAGCTAAGAAGCACTAAAACATAAAGGCAAGGATTCAAAAATTAAGGTGACCTCTGGTATCTGGCAAATACACATCAGCAACAGATTCTGTAAGTTGAGAGGTGCAATCACCATGAATCAGACTTGATTGGGGAAATTTGGAGGCCACTGTTGGAAAATACTCATACTTGCTGACTCTTGAGCATCCCACAAGCCCTTCAGAGATGCTCTGACCCCATCATCTGGCCATAAGACAAGACTTTCTGCGACACATACAAACAGAAGGTTTTAGTTTAAAAAAAGCACCATAAGTTCTGGAGAGGTCTCATTTCGGACTCCAGAAAGCAGAACATGTGCGTATCTCCATACAGCACACTTCCAGTTAGTTCACAGTCCTTACAATGTCACATGCCTTACACCAAACACACTACACTGTTTGCATGTACTCACCACTGCTAACAGGGAGCACAACAAAAGCCTGGTCATAATGACTTGGTTCATCAAAGTCACTCAGGTCTTCACTCCATCCATCCGCTTATTCTTGGTCAGGGTTGCAGTGAGTCTCCTATCCCTTCACCAGGCGCAGGAGAGGGCATTACGCATTCTTAGCTAAATCTGGAACAGGCCGCCAATTCTCATTACAAGATAATCAATGTTATTCACTTCATCTCTAATGTTGTGGTTCATTGATGTAGTCTCAATTTTACTCTGAGAGAGAAAACACTTTTTCCAGCAGTTCTGCACACAAATAGGAATCAATTTGCCTGCATTTTTTGCACAAAACTGGCACACATCCATTTGCATGGAAACAAGCAATATGTGCTTCTCTCACTTGTGTATTTTAAGGCAGACTCACACAGTGTGGGAGGATGGCACAAAAAATGGGCAGTGATATTGCCTGATTATATATTCTGCTTGATTCTCTAGTGTAATTTGTTAACCAACAGCAGGTGAAGAGAGATTACACACAGCAGTTTATGCCGTCCTTGAGAGTGGAGTTAAGTGGTGTTGGTGCAGTCACACACACACACACACACACACATGATTTGTACTGTACTGTAGTGATGAGATGTTGAGTGTTGATATCAGTCAAAACTGGGTCGTTCCATCTGTGGCCAAACAGTGTGTCCAGACACCCATCTGCTGTCCATGCTGAGGATGGGGCTCCCACACGGTCTGCACTAACAGGATGGGTGGGGATGCAGGTCTAATGTTCAGATGCACACACGGGTGGGGGACGGTGGAGTTAGTGGGAACGAATAAAAAGGAAATGCACAATGGAAACAGTCTCTTCTACTGTCACAGCCCTCCACTGTGGAGCTGAGATAAACTGCACTGCATAAAACGCAACATAAAACTGACAGCAATGGTTGTTTACAATGAAAAAATGTAGAGACTAATCTTGCTTACAGTCTGGCAAAAGTTTGGACACTGACTTTTTTTGGATTATTTAAGCAGGAATAATAAAGTTCACATATACTGGAAACATTTTAGTGCACAGGTTCTACTTTTTTTATTCGATACATCAGGGAAAATGTGCCAAGATTTTTACACATGCCAAATTTTGGGTGTCTTTCCAAAATATTATTACAATCATACACAAGATAAGATGTAAAATATCCTATGCCAAACCATTAGCGCTTCACATAAGGCCCACCCTACTCTCTTACCACCGGCAGCCACACAAATCTATTGTTTCAATCCTACAGCTACACCCTATGGTTGCTGTGGCCGTTTATGATCCGATCAGCAACCAGGTACCCTTAACATCTACGGTTACTCATTGAGCCCATCACATGAGAACCCAAACCACACACTGCATTACTAGCTCTTCACAGGGGTCAGCAGGTAGGCACCTTCCCTCGTCAGTGTTTCACTGAATTAAGCCCACAACACCTCCAGAAGGCTCAACAGTGAAGTCTGGCGTCCCAGACCCACCTCCCTCCAAGCTAGCTCTACAGACCTTCCTTACCCTTAACAAACGTAAATCCACACTGGCCTCCCTGGTGACTAAGGCTGTATCTAGCCCCTCTGGCACTGTTAATGCATGCTCAGTGCCACCAGTTCCATGTGATCTTTACGTGCTACAACATCAACCACCAAAACAGCTCCTCTACAGTGCATTTCCCCAACTAATCTGTGTTCTCCTCATCTACAACCACTGACTAGACCTTTCAGCTGTTTCTGATGACTCCTTCACAGCTGCCCTTAGTTTCCGGCCCCTGATGCCAAACTGCACAAGCAGACTTGGCTACAAATCCCCTAACACCTATCTCCACTGGTCTTACATCTGCCTTCCACCCGCGCTCCCTCACCTCAGCCGCCAAGTCAGCGTACTTCAGCTTCTTCCTTTCAAATGCTTCGTCAACTGCATCCTTGAATGGAACTGTTAATTCTACGAAATAAACTATCAGTTTATTTTCAGAGTACAGCACCATATCTGGCCTCAGCATAGTTAACGCAATGCACTCTGGGACCTGCAGTTTTTTTACCTACATCCACCATCAATTTCCAATCTCGCGCTTCATCCCATCTACCAGTATTTATAGCCTAAAGTGTGCATTAAAACATGCAGAAGTTTTCACTTAGAAATCAGTTTAGACAATTGGTCACCTTTCACCTCTCCAAATGATCTTAATCTTTCAAAAATCCAGAAAGACAGTGTTTATTCCCATCCTTAAGTACAGCCTAAAAAGCTTCTCTTCACATGAACTGGATTACAACTTTTTCAAAGAGAAAAGAGGATTGCACAGAATTCCACAAGTGTCTCCTCTGCCGGCAGTTTAGACTGAAAAACCTGAGAAAAAGTACAAAAAGACATCAAAGTGATAATTTCCCTTCTTTTCCAGGATTAAGTCTACTTTTAAAGACTTTTTAAGACTTCAAGGATTAAGTCCTTGAAATTCTTAGTAAGATGTGATCTATAAATGTCCTCTAGCTCTAAGTTTCCCAGTGGAAAAAGACTGGGGAAGAGATGCTGGGTGACACAGACTTCTATTACTTTATACCTACAGTATCTTCATAACTCCAGTGCAAATTAAAGATGCTAACTGCATACGAAACATCTTATTGACTATATTTAAGCTCAGGCAAAAATGAGAGCGTGTTCTACTCTGTCTTCAGGGTCAATACAGACATAGAAGACAAACTGTAAGTAAACAGAGTTGCCATACAAGAGTTACTATAATTTATAATGAAACCCATAGTACAGTTACACTGTATAGACAGTTATCATTGTGCTTAATCACTCTGTGATCGTCAGCACTGAACCCAAAGAGGGAAACATTTAATACAAAGTGTTAACATATACTGAAACCCACAGGGATAGGCTGGGCTCTAATGAGAATGTTGAAAGTGCTTATTAATCTTGATGCTAGAAAGAGTATCAAAACAGTTTATAAATCAAACACCAGCACATACTGTACATTCACACATGAAATGTGTTTAATTGGTCTAGATTGAAGCACTGAGAGTGGGAAAGTACCTAATTTCTAGCACCAAAAAACTAAGCATCTAAGTAAGTGAACAGATGATGGTCAGGGCGTTGGCTGACCCCTGTTTGGGTTGGGATTGCATGGCTGCACAGCCTGCCAACTGGATGACGGGATTAAGCCCCCTCTGGTCGAGCGGCCCTCACTAATCCCTTCCTCGACTTCGCTGCGTTATACAACACTGCAGAGACAACTGCCACACCATCAGGCCCGTGCTTTCCACCTAAAGAGCCACATAACATATCTGACAAACATTACAGCTTACATTACCACCATCCAGAGATGTGCAACGCAAAACAATTATGTGTTGTAACCCAGATCCAATTCAATTTACTGTCTTTAGATATTAACGTAAGTTTGCTTTTAAAAATGTGTTATATAAACACTACGGGATACAAAGCCTACAATGACAATTCAGCCATGAAATTATATCTTTATTATGTATCAAGTGGCCCTTAAGGAAGCTGACCCTCTATTTCCTCTTAAACTGATTAACAAAGAAGCAAACACTCTTAACTGTTCCTTACTGAATGATTTTTTAAAATTTAAGGGTATGGATCGTTGTTGAAGGCCATTTTGCTCTTAAATGAATTTTAATGGGTTATTAATGGGGCAAACAAGTCAGATCAGGGGTTGATTAAACAGATTAAGGGGGGAAAATCCCTTAAACTTAATTAAATCAGTGTTTAAGGAAATGATTTCAATGTAAGTACAGTTGTAAGCAAAACTGTAGGCAGCCTTGATTATGTTTGGTTGAATTTCTAAGAGAAAAAGTTATAAAAAAAAATGTTAATTTACTGAATTTAACAAAAAAAGTGAAGCATGCAAAATCTACAGTACATTTTACTGTATGATTTATTTCTTTTCAACTAGTTAAATTCAGCAAATACACAGAAACTAGTTCAATGTGAAAAATGTCACATTAAAGTGTGTTCCTAAGAATGTCTCAACTTATTTGAGAAAACTAACAAAATTTAACCAGGTAGGTTAATTTCTATTTTTGCTGGCTATATACAGCCCTTAACATATAGCTAAGCTAGCTCTAACAACAGAACTGCACATGCCAGATAAAAGAAAACTGTTTCCTCATCAGCAACAGAATAACAAGTATACAAAATACAAGAAAACGTAGTGTAGACACACATCCTCTCACACACTTCCCTGTTACCAAGCAGCTGCTAGTTCTTCTCCACGATTACTGGCTCTCAGTTTTGTATTTGCATGTGTTTACCTCTCTGAATGGTAATACACCCACAACCCTGCAATCAGAATGCAAATCCAAATTGATATGAAGCGCGACAAATTGGATATCCGTGCCTTACACTGGGGAGGGGTGGGACTGCGGGAGCATGTCTGAACTAGGCTATTTAAAAAAGGCTCGAATTGTAATGAATCACTTGTCCATCACACTTCAAATGAAATCTTCCTCAAAAGGCTCACAGTTCAAGGCTAACAGTTGGCTCACTGAGCTCGGTGCGATTCAAAGTTCATGTTAGATCACTCATCTCACTGTCCTGCATGTTGTACAATTGTGCATCTGTAGCTACAGGAGCTCCACACTGATACGCTTCACTCATCTCAAATGAAATTAGTGATTTCACCCTGGGGGAGAATGGTCTATTAATAGCATGGAAATAGGTTATTAACCTGAAATGCAGAATATGAACTGAAGGAGCTCACAATGCTGATCAACAAGCAGCCCCAGATTTTGGTTCTGTCATTTATAATAAAATCTACATGAGCGTTGTTTGGATCTGCATGATCACTGCTCTCAAAAAAACAACAAAAACAAGGACGGATCAACCTGATGCATCAGCCAGGCTTAATAAAACTTTCAACATGTTGATACAGAAGCAGGATTGTGATGCGAGACAATAATTATGAGTTATTCATTTGAATAAAAAAGTGCCTGTAGCTCCTTTAAAGTCATAATTATTCATTATTAAGTGACATATCAAGTAAATTCTGACTCCTGAATAGTATTTTCCCAAAACATCCAGCATTCTGTTTGGGTCTACAGGCTTTTTAATGACTCGCTCATGATTTCTTTGATTGTATCCTTCCATCTTATTGTTGGGCACCCTCTTCCACTTTTACCTAACTGCTCTAAACATAACTCTTTTCAACAACAACTGGTTGTTCTCATAATATGTTGAAAATAAGAGCTTCAGTTTGGTTGTCTGGGTTTGTAGTGAAAGCGAAATTAGATTTGGGTGACGATCCATTCGTTTTCTTGTCCCAGGTGCTCTCAAAGGTCAACATCTAAGTTCAAAGGCATCAATATTCTTCCTCTCCTGCTTTTTTGTCCGGCTTTCACATCCATAAACAACCACATAAAAGACCACAGGCTTAGTACTTTATGCTATAATAATAATAATAATGCTAATGTGGTTTACAAAGAGCTGAAAGCTTGTTTAAACCAGTTGAACTCATTTGCATAATGCCGAAAGATTCCCATCAACTTCCATTAATTATTAGCAATGATACTCAAGAGGCCTCCTTTAAAGGGCAAGAAAGGCATGATGAATCTGAAAACATGTTCATGTAAACATTCCATAGCTGATGACCCAATTCTGAAAAGAAAGCATTATACATCACTGCATTCTTTGCCGTCTCGTCGTGCTCGGCCCCCTTTAAAGCTTTTACAATTGGGTCTGCTGGACAACACTGTGCTTCGTCTTCAGAGACAGAAACAGTCTTCACAACACTAACAATGGGCCTTCATGACTTTCATTCCAGCATGGTGGAAGCCAAGTCTGTTCAATTTGAGCAGAACTCCATCCGTCAGCATATCTGCAGTCAGCACTATGCATGGGTATAGATGTCCATACATTATTCAACTGCTGGCTAAATGGCCTCAGATTCTCAAACACAGGGTGCAGGGGGGAGGGCATGTAGCAGAGAGGAAATCCCACAACTGTCACGCGGGCTGATGAAAAATCAAGCAATAGGTCATGCGTCTCATCTACATCCATAATTGTGTCAGGACTGTAGGACGACATCTGGAGCATTTGTGAAAGTCTCTGAGAATCATTATAGCTTAATTAGAAAGCCTGAAATTGAAATAGGCATGGAGATGGGTGGTGGAGGTGGAGGATGATTAAATTGACACGCAAACTTAAAGGCTGATTGCGCTCTCATTTGGTCGGGATGATCTTCAAGAGCTAGCGAGAATTACTCTAAGAGCGTCTCCTGCGTGCTTGGTTTTTAAAAAGCATGCGTCGCTTTTATGAAAACAGCCACACTTTCATCGGGGACACCTCAAGGGTTTTCCAAAGTTCTTCACAGGAGGAAACAGCTGAGTCTCCAAATGCATGCGTTAATTGGTCCCAGATGGCACAGATAAAGGACACGGCTGCCATGGCGTAATGAATTGGGGTTCAAGTGTTTATAGGTCAACTCTTAGTACAGGTGATATTCTAATGTAAAGGCTGTTCTTTCTTACAGTGCAACAGCACTTGAATAAAGTCAGATGTTGTGGTCAAGACTTTTTTTCTCCTCTGCATCACTCTATGCCTTCTTACCTTTGGATAAGGTCCGTGTCAGATTGAGTCAGGTTATATGGCTGTGTGGGTATGCTTGCTTGCACACTGAATGTCATGGCTGAGGGGGCAGAGAACAGCTGCTGTCCATCAAATGGTGAAGCAGCCTGAGGATCTGTGTATGCCGTAGCGTAGAAATGCAGCACAAACTGTGATATGTGATAGCAGCAACAAAAGGTGTTTAAAGATGGGTTTGAGTGCAGAAAACACCATCTGAAAGCTTTAGGGATGTAGCGACAAGATTGAAAATGAATGATTTAAAACCAAAAAATGCCTGAGAAAAAAAATTATTGGCCATCTGTCAATTACTTAATGCATTTGTTTTGTAAGATGAAGTCAAATAAATGTATTTGCTACACTGAAAACTATAAGCCACAATCTTGCTGGTGTCTGCAACTCTACAGAATCTGTGCCACAGAGAAGAAGGATCAATCTTTAATGGCGTTGGGGTGTACAGGAGCAGCTCCATTCACCCAAGACTGCACGACAGGCAAAGCCCCGGGGCCATTCATCTCAATTCACTGCAACATCGCCAGACATTCCTCTTATACGACGCTGACCGCAGACTATAAATCCTGTCAACATTCAAGTGTACACAGGCTTCTATGTAAACATGGCCAATTTAGGATATGGGCAGTGCAAGCAGGGAACGGCATCTGAGGTGAGACAAAGTGCAGGAGCTGAATAGACACCAGCTGCTCTGCTCAGAGCAACAATCACCACTAATGAAGTGTTTTCACTTCTCAGCAATCACATGTAGCCAAGCTGGTTTAAATTCAATCAAATCTTATACTGCAGCAAAGCAACAACGAGAAGCCAAAACAATGTTTCCAACCCAGCCATCAAACAGTCTCGCTTCTAGTCCGCTGTGACAACTAGGAAATTCTCAGCATTCTCTTCCATATGATCCCAAAGTAGAACGGCTGCAATCAGAGCAAGGAATGTCTTTCCGTTAGCTGTGGATAAGTGAATTCTATAAGCTATAGTGTCATATGACTGGTCTTATGGAATACTGAATAGGCAGGAGCATCATTCTTCATTCTTCTTCATATTTTCTGTTCTATGCAAAAAAGCAGAAAATAGAGAAGAATTTTTCAAGGGATAAACTGATATTTTGCCCATTTTAAATTCTTAGGTTAAAAGTGCTAATAATGACATTTATTCAGTGGAAAATTTTGAATGTAAGGTAATATTTAACATAACTGCTTGGAATCCATACCTTCACTCCTACCTTCTAAGCCTAACTAAAGAATAGACAAGTTTGCACTGTTTTCTACATACTAGTGCATCTCCAAACATTAGAATATTGTGAAAAAGTTATTTTAAGTTGATTTTTTTAATTCAAAAAGGGAAAATGTCGTTTTATTCAACACATGTAAAGCGAGATTTCAAGTATTTTAGTGCTGATACTGTTTGAATAGCAATTTATTCAAACTTAAAATACAATTTTAATAATTTGAGATTCTGCATTTCTGATTTTAATAACACTGTTCAACAATAAAACCAAAAAGGCTTGAAATTAACATTGTACCTTGCTGGACAAAAATGTGCCTTTGCTGTACCTGTTCCAGGACTTATTATAAGCCTACAAGTTTAAGAATTTAAAGATTAAATACACTCTACCACAACGTGCTGTTCTTTAGGTCATGCAAAGTCATTTCAGACATGTATTTCAGTTTTGGGACCAGTGTGTCACTTAAACACTAGACTTTTCTCTACATCAAGCACATACACCCTGACCTCTTACTTTCTACTTGTGCGGCTTTTTCTTACATGCCTTTAGGGGACAGCTGTGCAGAATATCATCATGTCAGCTGGGTGTGTGAGGATGAGGACAGCTCATCTCTAGACATGCTCTCAGGCTGCACATCTGTGCAATCCGACAGTTGGGCAGAAAATTTGACAAGTGAGCAAAAAAAAGAGTTCATAAACACACATCTTGTTGCCTCAAATACCCTTAAGAGGGACTGGTATGGCATGTCTTCTGCTAAAGTGGAAAACTGCCACACTGTGCTTACAGTACAGTATGTAAGTATATATTAATTATGTTTATGTAAATCCATTAAATGTTCCCAGATCTCCAAGTGCAGTCCATCCACCCAGTCATGTTTAGTGTTTGAAGGTTTGCACTGTAGTTATAATAAAGTTAATGTAGCCAACAAGTAACATAAGCTTATATTATGCTAGTTTGCATTTTGCTAGCTAAATGGAGTTATGGCTCGGATACAGAACAGTCATCAAAAAACTTGCCTCAGACGGTTTTGAGTTATTGCAAAATCTCAGATAGACTTAAATACATGGTTTCTGACACCACACAATGTATTAGTGTCAAGAAAGATGGACAAAAATGTTACAACTAGAAGTAGCAAACATGCTAAAGCCTACATTTTGCAGCTTTTATAGATAACAGCCCAATGTCCAATGTCCTGCCAAATGTCCTATAAAATACGAAATCGTTCCTTATTTGTAAATTAAAAGTCACGTTCTGTATTGAACATTCCAATATCCAAAGGGGGTGATAGAAGATTGAACTGAAACACTGCGATATATGAATGAAAAAAATCTCTGCTGCTCTCCCTCAGCCTGTCGGTCATGTTCCAGCAGAGTGTGTGAGAGTTATAGGCCGTTCGTGAACGAAATGGCTGTTAGAGTCGGCTCTTAGAAGTGAATGATCAAAAGGTGGCTCGTGTCTGGGAGCCGGATTCGTTTTTTTTCCAGTGAAGTCGCACGGGATTGATCAGCTACAGCATGTGCAGGGGAGAGGAGGTCGCTACAATAGTTTTAAATATAATTGACACAGAGAGAGAGAGAGAAGCTACAAAAAGACAACTCTCTGCATATGATGAAAAATGAAAGAAGTATAAATAAATAAATGCACATACAAAAGACTGAATAAATAAATTCACACAAAGTCATTGTATAGACAAAAAATAAATTAATAAAACATTTTTATGAGGAATCTATTTCTACATTTCCATGCATAAAAATTACATGCATTAAAAACTGTTTTTACATTTCTACATTTAATTTCATTTCATTGAATGTTTAACTGACATTTTATTACTAGTTTAAGGTAAGCAGCAAAAAAAAAACAAAAAAAAAAAAAAAAAAAAAAAAAAAGTCGGCTGTTTTGGGAGCTGTAAGCTCTTTTTAGCAAACTGAGCCATAAAAGCCCATCACTAGTTTGGCCCCTACCAAGGGCAATTTTAATCCGCTGGACAATGTTTCTATGACAGTGTAAGACCTTTCATTTTATAGGTACAACATTCAAGCCACACCCAACCCCCAAATGAATCCTCCCCCCCACCCCCCCAGCCAGGTGTGTCCTTTATTTCATAATGTGAAAGGTGACAACCCTAAAACCAGCATATTATTGCATGAAATATATCATTTACATTGACAAAGTCATTTAAAAGCTCATAAGAAGGCAAACTAAAGAAGAGAAAGATTAAGTCAGACACTGATGAGTCTGTACTGAACTGAAGCATCTAATGACCTACAGCTCAGCTCACAAGGCCAGCAAGAGCATCACAGACGGGCTGAACGTTAGGTTTAAGATGCTGCAGATGACTTTGAGACATGAGACATTCTCTTCTTCCCCACAGTTACCCTGTATTAGCACTGCGCAACAGGCATCCATCAGATGACCCGCACAGTCAGAGAGCACTGCAGTTCAGTGACTGAGGATAAACCGCCATCATCTTTAGTGTCTTACTCCAGAGCTCTCCATCACACCTCTGAACAAAACAAAGCTCTGATCACCATGCTCCATTTATTTCTTTTACCGTTTCCATTTCTTTAACTTATATATGTCATTGGTCTTTAAACACCTTTTTCTGTATGGGGAAGGGAAGGATTTAGCACATCTATTTACAGGATTGAAATCGATATAGAACTGTGAGCAATATATAAAATATCAGGTGGTTAAAAAAAAGAGCTCATAAAATTAAGGTTCTGCAGTTCTGTAGTATTACCAAATAAGTAAAGCACACAAAATGGTGTATTTTTACTGTGACACCTCCAACACATTGCAGCTGATCTAGTTACTTACTTACTTACACATTAGACTTATATAGCGACTTTCTAGACACCCAAGGACACTTTACAATTGATACACTTCATATACACACACACACCTGTGAGAAGCGGCAGCCAGTCGCGCACAGCGTACTCTCAACCGGAAGCGACCGTCCACCTGGAGAACTACATCGAGCACCATCACTGGATCACCCAGGACAGGGCGCCAAACATATCTGGGCATACATACATTCATACACCAACATACACACCAGGATAATTTTTTTAGAGTAGCCAATTCACCTGATCTCCATGTTTTTGGATTGTGGGAGGACACTGGAGACCCCGGAGGAAACCCACGCAGACACAGGGAGGACATGGAAACTCCGCTCAGATGGGGACTCGAATCCAAGACCTCAACGCTGAGAGGCGAACGTGTTAACCACTAAGCCACCGTGCCGCCCTAGTTACTGGATACTAAAATAAAAAAAATGGAAATACATAATAATCTAACCTTTAGCATGAGGATTAGGACTTGTCTGATTATCGGCCCTGACTCATAATCGTAGCCAATATCATTTTCGCATTCTCAGAATCAGCATCTGAGCTCCGTTTCCATGCCAATAAAAGCATTTTTGATATGTATATCTGATGCAAACACAACAAAAACTATACTTCTTTAGTCTGGCTTAGTGTACTGCCCACAGCATTATTTGACTGGTAGAGAAATGTGGACCACATGTTGAGTAAATCCAATCAAATCAACTTTCGGTGCCTTTACAACTGTTTAAAGCTCAAAGCACTTCATTTATATAATGTAGTGAAATTAAACTAAATTAACTTAATGTAAGCTATAAGTAAGAGCTACATTTGTGTGCATTTACAGTAAGTGAATACTGGTTCTGAAAATCTTTGGTGTCCTTTATTACTAATAACTAGCATCAGTAATGGCCCAGAAACACACATATCGAGTGACCCCTAATGAGGATGATGTAAAAAAATCTTTCTGTGAAGAGTGTAGATGGAAGTTCACATAAATCAATAAAACTACTATGAATTCAGGAAAGCTCCGCCCCTGACATTCTGTTTATGTTTATTTGAGGTTAATAAATGGAAAAATAGCTTAGATTTAATATTCAAATTAACATAATATTAGTAAGTGAAGCATGGTTAAACCAAAACTGGTGATATCCATTTTCACATACCTTGGGGCTCAACTGTAATCTCCTACAATTCCAAAAAAAACTGAACACACAATTGTCTTCCTGGTGTAATCTACAATATTGATCAAACGCATCACCAGACCTTCCTGCTTTTACATGCGACTCACTGATCGTGGCACACAGATGACAGAAGAAGGTCATACAGGAAAGAGGAAAGGAGTACAGCTTGTAAACCACAATTGACGGCTTGTTGATCTCCTGTGATCTCTTCCGAAGTCCAGCACCATTAAAAAACTCACAGCACCTCACAAAGCCCAGAGTAACACACTATAAAATTGTGGGTGGTATTAATGAACACTGGTTTATAACACACAGGAGATACAGCATTCTGCTGCTTCCTCCATCACTTCACATGAATGTACCACTTGCCTTTTACGTTGAGACCACCCACCCAACCCCCACTGCTCTTCAGACCAAATGCACTACAGACTAGAGATCAGCAGAACGCAATAACGGCAATTCATCACCAATTCAGTGGAAACTGCCTGGCATCTTTTATTGAAGCCTGACTTCTAACACAAGGTCATGCTTTAATGGTCTGTGTTTAAAAGATTTGAGGACTACGCTATAGTAAAATGCACAGAATCTACAGGGGTTAGACAATGAATGTGAAACAGCTGGTTTTAGACCACAATAATTTATTAGTAGGTGTAGGGCCTCCTTTTGCGGCCAATACAGCATCAGTTCATCTTGGGAATGGCATGTACAAGTCCTGCACAGTTGTCAGAGGGATTTTAAGCCATTCTTCTTGCAGGATAGTGGTCAGGTCACTACGTGATGCTGGTGGAGGAAACCGTTTCCTGACTCGCTCCTCCAAAACACCCCGAAGTGGCTCAATAATATTTAGACACAAAGACTTGCTGTCTTGGTCACAGATGCGCCAGCAAGACGTGCACCAACAATTTGTCCTCTTTTGAACTCTGGTATGTCACCATAATGTTGTGTGCATTGTAATATACTATATAACTGTGCTCTTACCTGCTAACTGAACCTTCACACTCTGCTCTTACTGGTGCAATGTGACATTAATGATCCACCAGACTGGTCCAATTTAGCCATGAAACCTCCCACACTAACATGACAGGTGCTTCAGTTTCATTGTCTAACCCCTGTATATTAAATAAGAATTAATATCCAGGCTAGTAATGACGTGCCAACAAAGGAACTGTACATTCTGTAGGCAGAGTTTCATAAAATCAATGAACCCGTCATGTGTGACAGCAAGCACATTAGTTGATGTTGGGTCAATATTATTTGACCTTTTCACAAGACAGGGACTGGTTGATGAAAACAGATGACAACTGTTAAAAAATACAGCTTTTTAATGTTAATGTGACAAGCAGCTTATCTAGGACAGAGACTGCTGTGGAAATTTCTGACAGCATCACCTTTAAAGATCATCTTACTGCAAAAAAGGTTACAGCTCAGCCATTTTGAAATTTGCATAATATTGCTCATCTGGTTCAGTGAAAAAGTACAAATCAAGCAATGCTCAGCATCAGCCAGTTTTCATGGAAAGCTCCCAGTGTAGATTTATCAGTCACTGGAAAAGTCTTGTGTTTGTCGTTTTACATTTTAATAAGGTAATCTGATGCTTTTCTGCAAAATAAGGAGACCGTTTCATAACTATCTCAGAAAAAGTGACCACCACCCAACATCTGCAAGCAGTCAAAGCTACTCTTGGCTTTCACAATGTCACACATCGTTTACTCTTAATGCGTAGCACAGAAGAAGCTTACCAGGAGTTAACAAACAGGCTCCGAAAGCTGTTTCTAATACATATTGGGTGCTAATATAACATGATCGATTCACTCCTTCAACAAGCATGACAGTAATGGCTTCCCTCTGCCAAATTCTAAACACGTAGAAGCATAAAATGCATCTTAACACCCCAATCTGAGATGAAATGCAGCATTATTCAAATGACCCTTCCACTGTAGGGAGCTTAATTCTTTAGTGATAACCTGCAATGAGCTTCAAATGAAAAAGTACATCAACATAAAAGCAACAGAGAGCCACAGTACCTCTAATCACATATGGTTCAGATAGAGGGGCCTCTTGGAAAATGACACCATCCATAAATTCTGTAAATCCTCTGCATTATGTATGACTGTGAACCATCTGTTAATGTACTGAAAATCAACAATTTATCATGGATTACACACATGCAGCAAAGACAGACTGAAAGTCAAAATTGTTAAAGTAGGTCTTAAATATTGCACTGATTTGAATCGATTGTATGCTGGTAAATATACTGGTTTGGCCAAGATAGCCTTCTAAGAAAAGTCACAAATTTGACAGGGGCCCCCGAGTGGCTCAGCAGGCTAAGACGCTGACACTATGACCAGAGGATCACAAGTTTCAATCTTGGTCATGCTGTTTGCCATTAACAGCCGGGGCCCAAGACAGCAAATATTGGCAGTGCTCTCTCTACCCAATACTCACACATTGCAATGTCCTCTGGCTCGACTTATTGGTCCATTTGGAGCTGGGAACCCTGCGCTTTCCTCCGAGCATGTTGGTTCCCCAATGATGGTGCAAAGTGCAAAGTGATGGGTAGAGCACCCTAGCGGATGAGATGGGTCAAAAGGCTACTACTCCATTGGGAATGGGAGAAAATTGGCACAAAAAATTCACTAATTTGAGTATGGATGTACAATATACAATAAGCCCATCTCTTTTCCATCATTTGATATTTTGCAGTGATCAGTAAGTGGTTTTCTTGAAAAATTTACATTTCATATCAGTTTTACATTTCAATAATTTGTTGCAAATGTCCCCCCCCCCATATTCTTTTGACATTGTTCCACTTTTGAATGAAGGGACAGCAAACTATTTTTTTTGCCTTTTAAAGTCATGTCTAGAACATACCCTAAAGACACACAGCAAACAGTATAGGACTGAATGCCTGTCTTAAAGTTTCTGACTATAATGGTCTGATATAAATAAGCTACATCCAAAACATGACAAATAAAGCTGGTCCATAAAAGCATGAGCCAAATGTAGCATTGGGGCATAAATAAATGAAAACAGAACCTGTAGGCATGCAGTGCTCCACTGGCCTAAATGTGTTTATCTCCCTGTGCGCTGATGGCCCATGACTCCAGCAGCATCTCTGCTCTGTTAGAAGGCTCATTCTGCTGACATGGACTGTCTAATGCAATATAAAAATAGCTCTGGTCACATACAGAGTTAAAGTACAGGTCCAAGGTTAGTGTGGCATGGCTCAAAGGCAGCAGTGAGGCCTTTGTCTGACCTCTGCTAGCTTCAGGGGTGCTGGGAAACCATTTTGAGCAGATACAGGCCTGACAGGTGGTGGGGGCATGGTTTGGGAATGGGAGATGAATTAGAAGAACGTGAAGGGCAGGCACTTGACACATAGTGAACCTCATTAACCAACATCATGACCCACAACAAACACACAGAGAGAGTCCTTGAGGTTATAAACACATTCAGAAAGAGGTCATGGCTGTAATCTGTATAGGTGAAATATGAACGTGTGCACAATCACTGACCAATGTGGAATTTGACCTCCATCTTTAACCCATCCGTGCGGTATCGCACACAAACTAGGGGGTAGCCCTATCCACAGCACCTGGCAGTTGGGAGTCAGGTGCCTTCAACCATGAGTTGCCAGAGGTCACAATACTGGATCCCTACCCACCAGACCACGGTTGCAGATTTATTATATTTTTTGTGACATCACAATCAATAAATTCTAAAGTATTTTTACTGCTCAGTTGGACAGGATGGACATGGGGATGAAACCATAACACTTTGTAAAAGTACATTACATTAGTTCTTTAAAGAGAGATTAAGATGAAGATGAACCAATTTGTCAACGGAATTTGACCCTCGCATTTAACCCATTCGTGCAGTGAAAAACACACACACACACACACACACACACAAGGCTGTGAGAATCTGTGCCCGAAGCAGTGGGCAGCCCTTATCCACCGGCGCCCGGGGAGCAGTTAGGGAGTTAAGTGCCTTGCTCAAGGGCACTTCAGTCCTGTGTGGGGATTGAACCGGCGACCTTCTGGTCACAAGACCAGATCCTTACTACTAGGCCATGGCTGCCCCCCAATAAAGAAGTCAATATTCCCCTACTCTCCTACAGAGCTTGTTTTTGGTTACCCTGCTTTGTGAAACGGGGCTGTTTACTTCTCAGAGAAAAGAGAATATACAGTGGTAACCCTACTTACGAGCATCGCTACTAACGAGTATTCCAGGTAACGAGTCGAGATCTCTGAATATTTTTGTTCCAGGTAACGAGTAGCGTAAATTTCTTCAGTATGAAAAACCGCTAGGGGCGCTGTGGTTGTAGCATCTCCTAGACGCTACCGTAGAAGAAGAGGTCACTCAATACAAAGTGAAAGTGCCTGTTGAAAGCAACGCTAAGGTAGCAAAAGGTAGTGAACAAGAAATTAGATACATTTTACTTTTACTTTTCATATGATAAGTGTAACCATGCAGCCGCCAGCCTACACAAGCACCGTCGGTCTCCTTCTCATTAGCGGCCAGCCTACACGAGCGTCATCGTCGTCTCATTTATGTTTTAAAAAATCCATATAAACACATTATTTAGCATATTAAAGTATACTGTATATTGGCCGGCTGACACGGATTAATCAGTTTTACATGTATTCTTATGGGGAAAATGCATCCAGCTAACGAGCATTCCAGCTAACGAGCTCAGCTCCTGCACGGATTAAACTTGTAAATACACAGTAAATATGCCAGTGTTAAATCAACACTATTAGAGTTAAATTAACACTGAGGGTGTCAAAATGTAACACTCTCAGTGTTAATTTAACTCTAAGTGTTGATTTAACACTGGCAGATTTACTGTGTAGGGTTACCACTGTATGTTTGATTAGTGTGACAGTAAGGAGTCTCTCTAAATAAAAAGTTCGACATTTGAAACTGTTCATTCAAAACTTCTTTATAGTATAAAAGCACTGATGGTATACCACCAAACACCAAATGTATGCGTGCTCTCTTGCAGGTACACAGCAGTGTTTCCCCTCTTTTCAAGTTCTAATGACATATTTACCGCTCAAGCTTTGCGAGCCACTCACTCCCTAAGGCACCACAAATTACGGCCCTCCATAGTGCTCTCAGGCCCTTGAAGAGCAAAGCACAGGAACGCCTTCCTTTTCAAGTCTTTCAGACTCAATTAGGAAGCACTGTGACTAGCATGCGGCTGTGATGTGGCAGCAGGCACAGCCATTCTTCTGCGCTGATTGAAATTCATTGCACAGCGTCTGGACTCCAGGACCTGCTCGGGCATTGTTCCGAAGGAGAAAGGCTACAGGACGTTTCAGGGAAAGGAGAAGACTAGAAGGAGACAATTGGAAGTGCTCAATTGGAAGAGCGGGAAGGAGAGAGAGGTTTTACATATTTATGTTTTTTTTTCTAGTTAGGAATGGGACTTTTTTACACTACCTTTTAAAAGTCGAAAGCATTTAGGCTGAATTGAGCATCAGCGAGTCATTTTAAAGCCTTTTGTCATGTATATTTATTCAAGAGCCAATCTTCTTCCCAAAGATTTAGTTCAGTGACCGAGTACCATTTCCTCCCCCCAACACAAAGCACTGCCTTCAAATTGTAAATATCCCTCACAGCATCATTGTGTTGTGTAACAAAACCTTGCATCTCTGAATTGCTCATTTTATGGAAGAGGAAAAAAATTGCCGAAGCTTAAAGGGGACATATGGACAAATGCATGTTGGTAGTGCCTGACAATCCAAAAATTTAGATAAAACAACCCAGTAATTTTTTGTGGGTGGCCTATGTCTGAAACCATGAAATTTGACAAGCTCCTCTGATATTGTTCCCCTTTTGAAGACAATCATCATAATAATTAACCCTGCTCAGGAGTAGCTCCACCCACAAATTCAGAGATATGCTGCACCACTTTGCAAACTGGGTCAGTTCAGTTCAGGACTGAAAAAATTAAACTTTTCGTAAAAGAGGGAATGATGCAGACTCTCTCTGAACAGGTCAGGGAATTCAAGTACTTCTGCCGTTTCTGTTGACCGTTAGCTTCTTATTTGAATTTTCCAATCCACCTTAAATGATGCAAGAGTAACATTCTGAAACCTGCCAAGAAATTCAAATAAGTGACTACATTCAGCTTCACGATTTCAGCTGATTTTAGAAAGAGATTTGAGAGAAGTTTACACTTGAAAACAAGTTTCAACTTGAAGTATCTCTGTGTATACCAATCGCTGCTTGACTAGTGCTGATTATTTTTTGTTATTTGCGTTGGCATTACATGGTTACAATGCCAGTATTATGTGGCACAGTGTGGCTGAATGGGTTTTTTGGTGCCGTTTTGCTATTATGTGAGAATGGAGATAATGTTGGGCAGTCAACTCTCAAAGAACCGATTCATCAACTTGTGTTACTCACGAGTTGATGTTGATTTGTGGCCATTGACTGAGGGTTGAAATGCTAGGTGTTGACTCATTCTGTTGCCTCCGTTATAATAATATGCACACCGAGTTTAATTCTCACTGGTCTGAGTCAGTGTGGGGTGAGCAATGACAAAGGAACAGCCACTCAAACCAGATGTTCTGAGCATGGCTGTTTAAAAAGGCTGAAAAAGGTGCTACTGTGCTTAAACCTTTTGGTATTTTCAACAAAACATGTTGGGGATGTTTCAATAAGACCCAGTGATCTGTTTTAACAAGCAGGAAAAGGGGTACAATCAGTCCCATTTAAAATAAAAAGATTTTACTCTAGACTGTTCCAACTGGTCCATTCATCATAAAACATTCACACAAGGGAACAGGGCAGTGGCTGTTGTAAATTGTATGAAAAATTAAAAAGAAAAAATGTAATTAAAATCTGACAACAATTATATACTGTATGCATCCGTAACTATGATTTGCCAATGTATTCACAACACAATATAAATCCTTACAAGTTCAGGTTCTGTATATAAACACTGCCCATCATTTGTCTCATACTCAGACAAGGTCTGACAATCAATCTTCAAGATGATAAATAAACAGCAATGACATTCTGACAGTGCCACACACACACAAAATGCTCCTAGTAAATAAGGCTCATCCTGCTCCGTGCTCATTTTCTCAGACTTCTGTGCACAGCAGCTTTGAAAGACTGGACTAAGCAGAGTCCCTGCTCTGAAGCCCAAATTCCCAGATTAATCTCTTGAGTGGTCTTTGCTTGGGAGCCATCTAACCGTGCAGCCAACATCTGAGCTCTAAGCCCCGCAGCCCTATCTGGCCTTTTATTTATATGGACCAGCAGTGCAAATGTCTCTCAAGCCCAACACCCCCATTACACAGACCCCATTACATCCTTTTAAAGGTTGGAAATGAGATGCAAGTCAAACAGGCTCATTCACTCAGCCTGTGGGATGTTAAACATCATGGGAGCTTTGCACTGCTATACATCTCCTGGGACTTGAGCATTTGTGGGTTTTGTAATTCATACCACATTTCTAATACACCATTTTTTCTGCCATAATTGTAATGAAATGCTTCCCTCACAACTAGTCTGCTGAGAAAAAGGAACTTAACACGGCTTTCCCATGATCCCAAATGTAATCCATCAGTCAAGACTTTTGGTGTTCATGGTTTGCTTCTTTAGCAGTAAAGTTACATGGATAAGGTAGCTAACAAGTAGCAGAACCATATATTAAATTATATATAATACTAATTCATATAGCAATGAGCACTGTATATAAAACTGGACAAATTACAGCTTCAAGATAGCTGTGACTACTGTCAGCTTGGCAATATACTTCTGTCGATTTTCTGTAGATTATAGGTCATGCAGGGTCTGAAACCACATACGTTACATCTCCAAAAGTTTGTGGACACCCCTTCTAATGAATGCCTTTAGCTACATGTAGTTGCACATACAGCTTGTGTAATCCCACTAGAGACATTTTCCCAATAGAATAAGACTCTCTGGAGCAGATAAACATGCAGCACTGAACAGTGGAACAGAGGGACAGTGTTCTCTGGGATGATGGTGCTCCATTCAAAACTTTTGGGATGAGTTGTTTAGTTGGGGATGAGGTGGGGTGGTGATCATCCAATATCCTGACCTCACCAACACTGTTGTTCACACCTATTGGTCTTGTGACTGGAAGATTGCTGGTTC
Organism: Crenuchus spilurus; assembly: GCA_036984385.1. NCBI lineage: Eukaryota > Metazoa > Chordata > Actinopteri > Characiformes > Crenuchidae > Crenuchus > Crenuchus spilurus. Next base: position 48,898 of record BRDA01007066.1, read on the forward strand.
AATCCCTGGGCAGGTCATGACTGAAGTGCCCTTGAGCAAGACACCTAACCCCCAACTGCTCCCCGGGCACCGTGGATTGGGCTGCCCACATGTGTTCACTAGTGTGTTTCACTGCAGTTAAGCAACATTAGCCTTGTAGCTCTAGTGCAAAATATATGAAACAAAGCTTGAAAAACGCTTGAGAAAAAAATGCAGCACACACATGTTTGAAATGATGAGACAGACACAAGCATCAAATTGGACAAGCAGTGAACAAAAAACACAAATCGTTTCAGGATGTGAGAATAGGGTTTTCCTTCAGCAGAGAGGTGTGTAAGTGTGTGGGGAGGGGGGTCTGAAGTGGCCAGGTGGCTGGCTGAGGGGTTCTTCGCCATGGAGGTGTGAGACGGGCCCGTCTGCCTGCCAGACAGACTCCATTTACCCTGCCTGAGCTTCCAGTGGAGAAAATGATTGAAGGATGTATGTACAGGTCCCACACTGTGACAACTGCAGATCTGAAAACGGCTTTTCTCCTCAGCTAAATTGTTCAAGCCAAGCCAATCTAAAAATGAAAAAGCATCATTTGAGATGAGCCGAACAGTGTATGGATCTCTTAAACCCACAGAGCTAATCCCAGCCATCCTCAGTGAAAGTGACCAGGGCTCCCTCAATACAGCAGCACAGTCTGCCAGACCCTCAGGCTAAATAATACAGAGACCCTCAGGCATTTGTGTTGTCATGGTTACATGGTCTAACCAGCAGGATGAGAACACATGAGATGGCTAAGATGTGCATGAGCACATCCCCCATAACACACACACAAATTTATATATATATATCTATATCTATATCTATATCTATATCTATAGATATAGATATAGATATATATATATATATATATATATATATAAAAACTGCCCATACATATTAAGCCTAAACCTCAATGCAACCCAAAGCTTTCAAAGGAATAATCCAACATAATTTCAACCAAATCTCAATCTGCTACATTTGGAACAGATTGGAAGTCAGTAACCACAATCAATCATTTAGATGTTTCCCTAAACTTGGAAAAGGAAATTGGCATCTCAATAAAGCTGGTTAGCAGATATAAGCATGAAGTGCTCCAAAATCTCCTGGTAGACCACTGCATTGAATTTTTGACTACATTTGGGCTTGTGGACCAACACCAGCAGATGACTCAACACCTACAAACCATCACAGACTGCACAAACTTCACACTGGACTCCAGGTGCCTTGAACTCTGTGCCTCTACCTTCATCCTCCTGACTCCAGGACCTTGATTTCCAAATGAAAAAAATCTACTTCCATCTACAAAAAGAGGACTTTGGACCACTGGGCATCAGTCCAGTTCTTTTTCTCTAGGAATGCAGCAGCTGTAGCCCGAGAGATACACAGTATTTATACTGTATGATCAGTCATTTACTCAAACTCAGAATTAAATATTCTAATAATTTGAGAAATGAACCAACATTTCACAATTCACATGGTTTTTATGTATGACTATAAATGGATGTACCAAGTGACTGTAGTGCAGATCAGGTGTGGTTGACCAATGGTAGAGTTAACCATGTTTGTACCATTTTTGGACTTGTCATTGTAGGTCTGTTTTCCTCTGACTTTTCTACTAGACATTTTCATCAAGAATATATATGCACACACACACACACACACACACACACACACACACACAGAAAGAGAGAGACAGACATAAAGAGTGAACAGATAGACAATAAGTGAAAGAGACAGAAAGAGAGAGAGAAAAAGAGAAAGAAATGGAGAAAGAGACAGACAGACAGACACATAGCGACAGAGAGAGAGAGTCCAGCTTATCAACTCAGTCCAGCCTGTAGGGATGAAAAGGTGTGAGAAAAGAGTGCTGGACAAAACAGATTCTTTCTCTCCTTCACGCCTCTGCCACACTGATGTGAGAGAACTGGCTGCAAATGTGAGCCGAATGTGTTAGAGTACACACCTCGACCGCAGTCACGTCCTTCACACCAGAGGGAAGGTTAATATATTAAAGAACACTCACTCTGTCTGTACCATTTCACTACAGCACTTCCTCAACATCAAAAGCTTCTGTAATGGAACAAAGTTACATGATTGAGCAGTTGCTAATTGCTTGGCCAGTGTTCACCAAAGACAGACGCTATTATAAATCAATCTGACCAAGTACTCTGCTGAGGAAAACCCTTCCTCTTCACTGCTGAGGCTGATGTAGAAATACAGTAGACAGTTTTTGGCAATTGTAAGTATTGACTAGAGCTGGGCATTGGCAAAAACCTGGTAATATGGTGTGATCATGGCACAGGGTTTATGATTAAATATATTGTGACGTTTTAAATCTAATTTTAGGAAAACTGTTGTGTGCCCTTCTGCTACTTGTTTATGAGTGGAAGAGTATAATGGCTGAAGACATTACAACACTGCTATCTAGAGGTTGGAGGTTTAAATACAACACAAAAACTGTCAGTCACCAATCTATGTATGTAAACTAGTCATTAAAATCCAACACTGTACTAGAGAATCAATACAGATTCACAAAACGATACTCAACTATATCTATTTTCATACACCCCCATACTCAGAAAAGCATAATGTGATATTTTATCTTTATAAAAGATTATATATGGTGAAAATGCCCTAGTTAGAGCTCTATGAAAAAATGGAACTGGAGTCAGTGCCTGAAAGGAACTTTAAATCTCAGGACACAGCCAGCCGTTACAAAGACAGAGGCAGCTGTTGGTGTGGAGTTGAGGGTGTGCAAAGCCTATTGAGCTTTATTCAGGGCCCCCGCTGCCTAAAGCCGTTTGCTGCAGCTCCAGCTCGTCCTGATGGTGGAGAGAGGAGGAGCAGAGCAGGCGGCCTTCTCCAGAAGAGCCAGGAGGATTCCTGATTGTTCTTTCAAAGCGCCCGGTACAGTGCGGACGACAGAGTGGCCCATTGTTTTGGCGGCAACAGCAGGAATTTGTCACATCAGGGGTTTTGTATGACAAGACACTTCCCCAGAGCCTCGCCTCGAAGTGACAAAGGCAATATTTACATGTGAATTCAGCGGAAAAGCGTATTACGGGCATTGTACTGGCTTGTCATCTCTGCTCAATGCACACACTGTCTCATGCGCTTAACGTCAAGCACAAAAATCAAGCTGGAAAAAAGCAAGCCCCTGACGGGAACTCAGCAGAGAAAGTATTACACATTTCAATGTGCCATACTGCTCAAGTGACTCACAAATAAGTTACAAATAGTTTTACAAAGAATATTTTCATACCTGAGCTACACCTGCAGATTCATATCAAAAGACTCTAAAAATAGAAAAAAAATGTATTAAAGTCAAATTTGACCCATAAAACCTATTCAGATTCTACAAAAGTCAGGAAATTACCTAACAAGTTGACATCCCATTCCAGCATCCTTCAGGAACATTCAACACCCGTTGTAAAGAGGTCTACAACATAATTTGTTGTAAAGAGCTTTAAACTAACCAAGGCACATTAAAGCACCAACAAGTTCTGCAAGTTCGTCAAGTCTAGCATCCAAATCAGCACGAAACCCTGCAATCTGGACAACTGTCAGTGTCAATTTTAAATTATTAGAGATAGGAGGGCTGTGTGTAGACAACACAAGTCTCAACGGACTGATCTGAGCGAGCCTGATTTGAAACCAGTTTCATATAATTATATTCAAAGTGTAAAAAAGTTAAAAAATTAGCCTTTTCTGCAAAATGTTCTTGAATATGCGTCTTTTTTTTCGCAGAGATAAATGACAGGGGCAATCTCTCAAATTAGAATTTTACTGCTATTTAACACATACTGAATATTAAAGGAATGGCTAAAAGATTTTTATACAATTTTCCACTTCACTTGTACATGTTTACTGTCCGGGTAATTTTTTACCCAGCCAAAGTCATTCATTCATTCCATCAACCCATCCATCATAAAGAGTTATCATTTTCAATGAGTATTTAAAAAGTATTGTTCTTGTTTTTGTTCTAACAGTGAGGCACTTGTGAAAACACTCATGTGCCTAACCAACAATACTTTGTACAGTCCTAGTTGTAGTTTTGTACAGTCCATTATATGTTGACAACAGAAAGAAAAGTAGGCAGAGTGCCAGCACTGGCCAATGTAAATAACTGTGATGCATAGCAAGGCCTGGCATTATCAGCGGATTTGGCTTGAGGTTAGCTTTAGTGCCCATTACTCTCAAGATCATTCCGAGTTGGCTGATGTGGACCACTAGTACAGGCCCTTATGGCTGTCTGCCAACTCGCATCCAGCAGTTACTTCATGATGGAGGGACCTGTCAGCAATAAGGAGATAATTAGCACTTTTCACACACTTGCATATTCCCTCAGACACTCTTTTCATATGGAAACACTGTGCTGTCCCACAAATAACAACATGCACAGTCTGGCCTTTTCTGCTTACATGGCATGTCCCTGCCCATTTATTAAAATCAGTTTTAAGAGAATCTGTAGTCACCATATTTGAAAATCTGCCCTCATTTTTGTCTGTAGACTCTGAAATTCATTGATGTTTTCTCTTACATAAAGTCAGTGTTTTGGGGGATTATTTCAGGCTTAGGCTGTGTAGTTATATTGGTCACAAGGGTCTAACTCGCTCATTCAGCACAAGCAGCAGCAGTTGGCTAGACAGCTGTGTTTGTCCCTCTAAAGCATTTGCATTAATGAGATCTAAATCCTCTCAGTCTACACACAAATACTGAACAAAAAGACACCAAAACTACCAATATGCCTTTAGTTTCTATATACATGACTGAGCTCTACAGCACAATAGGTACAACATGCAGTATTTGTTAGGGGTGTAACAATGCACTGAAACATTGTGATCTCAATGCAAAACTTTAAAACAATGTGCATCGTGGACATCATGTATATACACAACAATAATTTAATAATAATAATTTAAGGCCCAACACACATTATATTAATTACACCTAGAGTACCATCTGAGACAATGAAACCGCTTCATATGAGCACCCAAGACTGCAAACAGTAAGTAATAATCAATGACCCACTACAACACTCCTTACAGCTCTAGAGTCGAGTAGGTTGTGCAGTAAAATGAAGCACTTTCTTCATTTAAACTTTGCTATATATATATATATATATATATATATATATATATATATATATATATATATAAATAAATAATACTATATATTACTAGTGTACTATAAGACAATATTATTTTACACAACATATGATGAATGACTGACAGCATAGCAAATACTACAGTCTTCCCATCAGTCATCAAATCCAGTATGTCTACCCATTTGTAGACACTAAAGCCTGGAGAACTTGCATTCCTTCATATCATGCAAACTTTACAAAGATGGTCCACTGGTCCATTCATGTACCTGATATGCTTAATGTAAATATTTTTCGATATACTTTTATTCCTATTCTACTGTACCTTGTCTATTCTTATTTCTGTCTTATATTTGTAAGTTTATGTGCAATTTTATGTCCTGCTACTTTAAATCAATCAATCAAAATCTTTTACAAATAGCATCGTCACAAAGCAGCTTTACAGAATTAGTATCAGAAATCGATCATCGATCGAAAAAATGTAAAACGACCCAATGTGAGCAAGCCGAAGGCGAGAGTGGCAAGGACAAACTTCCTCGAGGACGGAGAAAAAAACCTTGGGAGGAACAGAGACTTGCAAATGGGATCCATCCTCCTCTGATCAGACTACTGATAGAATATACAGTATTGTCAGTTTAGTCTAACATTATGCTATAGTGTAATATTATTATTATTATTATTATTATTATTATAGTGGTAGTGGAATCAATCTGGGGCAACAATACAGTTCATCAGACTGGTAGCATCAGTATGTTATTTGCCAACAACAGTCCATCCAAATTAAATTTTTTTGATAATCATGGCAATGGTGAAGGTCCGAGGTTGCAGTTTCCTGCGAGATCAATTAAACTCTACATGTCTATATATCTTGCAACATCCACATAATGTAAAGTTGAGCGATCATTTTCAAAAAAGTGTATAAAAAAATTTTAGAAGCTTTTGTAAGAGTTCAAGATGTAATACTTAGCTGTGAATACAGATTTATATCTAAGGAGCATGGCTTAATTTTCTATATGCATGTGACACAGTACATGATTATTATTAGAGTTAATGAACAGATATCTGGATAACCACAGAGACAGAAAAAAACACACACACAAAAGCGCTGACTTTCACTGAACCATTGGCATGTATATATTCTCCATCTTTCCGTGATGAGATGAACAATCGAGTACTCAAGTACCCGTGCACAACAAGACTTACACAAGCTTTCTTCTGCATTCCTCAGCTCAACCCTGACCACAGTCCTTATCGAGCAGTTAAAAAAAAACATGGATAGATAAAAGTGACTATTTAGCTGAACAACAGTTTAGCAAGTGTATAAATATACAATGTTAACCACGCGCACAATTAAAGGGGAGCATTCGCTAAGCCCATCATCAGGAAGGAACGTTCCTCTAACTTCAATAACAGAACAGATACACAAACTGGGCATTTTACAAAACAAAGACAATGTCTGCTCAGTGTCTAGATACAAATACAAAAATGCTGAATTTGTTCCGAAAGGACTTTCATGATTTCAGTCATGCTCAAAAGGTAGGCAGCCGTGGTCTGGTGGTTAGGGATCTGATCTTGTGGCCGGAAGGTTGCCAGTTTGATCCGCAGGCTGGTCATGACTGAAGTGTCTTGAACAAGGCACCTAACCCCCAACTGCTCCCGGGGTGCTGTGGATAGGGTTGTCAACAACAACAATCACATTGGCAAAATGTTGAATCTAATCTAATCTAATTTTTTTTTAAAAAGTCAAGGTGACTCTGAACCAACAATAAAACCCAATATAAAAAGAACCTGGTTCCCAATTTTTTGCTGTTAAAATCAATATGTCACCACCGTCATCTCAAAGTAGCAACATTACAAATTTTAAAAAAATTTTAAAATGCTGTTAGGTTTTTAATGAAAACCATGTTATTATAAGTCATTTTGAACCATTTCTGTTAGTCCGTTTATCTTGAAAGTTTAACACAATATATTATATAAAAATTACAAAATTACTAAAATTGAATTTTTGTCTCCAATAGTAATGATACAATCTACATAACAGTTGCAGCCACATTTATCCAGTAGCAATATGTATTTGATCTGGATAAATTGGTACATATTCCTTCAGATTATCACCTCAGATTAACTGTAATTTACTAACACAGTTTATTATTCAATGCATTAGAGTTTGGGTTGTTATGCAGAAATATTGCTGTTCCCAAAATCCATAGGGAAAGTATTAGAGAGTGATGCCTGATTGCTGTAAAAATGAAGATCAGTCAGTATCCTGGACCTTTTGTTTGAAGCAGCTGTGCATACTGACCTATGGTTGAACTTCTTATCAGATTATCAAAAAGGATTTTAACCCAGTAAGTGCTGTCTAATTTATTCTCAGTGTTGTCTCATTTATATAGTCAAAGTTGTCTCTTTCAGTGAAGCCTGGACAAAACTCGGATTTCCAGTGAGGTATTAACCCATATGGCTTCATAACAGTCACAACACAATACTGGTGAGTCCCCCAAAATTGGCAATTTCACCTTTGTACTGTTATATGAGGAAAATCTAACTATCTGCTCTGAAAAAAACATTTGGTTCCATTTCAGTTTACGTAGAATTTGTGAACGTAATTTCGACATTCTTGGAATTTATGATATTCCCACAAGTTTGAAATCTAAGCTCTGGAAATGGCACTTGACAACTACCTGAAATTGCCCTGATCACAACTAGTTTCAAATTACACTGCTCTGTGAAGTGAAAGGGAGCATTTGAAGTCAGTGCTACATTCCCTTTTGTCTGGCTGCTTTCAGCAGAACTCCATCCCAGAGGAGGATAGGCCATGGAAAAAAAAGCCATCTGTAAACCACAGACCCAGTTGGGCTGTCAGAGTATTTCAGAAACACATTTATGACAGCTCAGAGTCTAAAAGTGCCCCCTTTTTTCTGCTGCTAAGCTGTACTTTGGCCAAAACTGACAAGGGAACAGATTCATTCAGATTTAAGGACAACCCAACATACCGCATTAGGTCAAAACGTTTAGTGGCTTGTCCTTAGAAGACTCTAATCCGCTGAAAAGGTTCTGCTCTCACTGCTGTGCAAAGACACCTGAGAAAATCTGAGCGGCAAGTGCTCCAGACAAATCCAAATCAATCTCCTCTCTAAGTCTGAATGAAATAAAAGGTCAGCGGTGAGTCACAAAGTGCTTCTTGTGCACTTTGCAGTTAGTGGAGTCTGAATCTTTCATGAACATTATACAGCGTTCAGTGTGCACATGGTATTTCTGTTTCAGAACACTCTCAGCAAGAGTAAGAGTACGACGCAGGTCACTACTGACGATTATTATTCATAATGACCATTCAGTGCTTTACTGACAATTGAGAAAGACACAAGAGAGGAAAAATAAAACAAAATCCCAACTGCAAGCCAACTCCACCACATCGTACTCTGTGATTTATCAGTCTTCGTTTCTCCAGCTCACCACAATGACAGTCCAGACGGCTCCAAAATCACTGTTTACTGAACACCCTCAACAGGAACCAATGGCTTACAAATCCAACAAACACACAAGAGGACTACTGAGAATACACAGAGCAACACAAGCCTCTCCAGACAAAGTTTATCAGCCAAGACATGCTTGTAGTCAAAATGTTGCATCTTTAGTTTAGAACTACAGTAGCTAACAAGTAACGGAGGTTTATACGACACCTGTTAGCACTGTATAAAATGCCTAAATCATTATAAACTTATCTTTAACCACATTCTCAAATACGTGGTTTCTAACAATGACACCAATATTTTTACCTGCATTAATTTTACAAAAGTAAGAATAATTATATATATTAGCGCTGGTGATCCTGCGCTTTCCTCCGAGCTCGTTTATCGGCAGCAGTTGGAAAAGAGATGGTGGTAAAAAAAAAGAAACACACAAAAAAACCCAAATACAAAATGTTTGTGTGAGATCACACAATAATGTTTCTACTGATCTAAACAAGACCATGTAATAAACATCCATTAATGCTACTTTCCATGATGTTAGCCAAAGTTTTGAGAACATTTTCAGTTAGAGAGGTTTCTCTATGGTCTGGTATGATATGAAAGCCACCATTAGATTAGTCTAGAGGTGCTCAGATATACCAAAACACATTCAACCAAGATTCACACAATTATTCTAGAGCAGTCCTGATTGACGTACCTGAGTTTCTCCAGACTCAATCTAACACAAGGTAATGAAGGCTTTCATAGACCTCTGAATATCAGAGTCAGGCGTGCTAGATCTGAACTCTCCAGTGTGGTAGATCTCCATTATCAAGATTGTGCAACCCAGAACCAGAAATAGAGCTTTTATTATTTTAAAAGACTCACAGTGTTTAAACGACATTTTGGATTTCAGACAACTTCTCTCTGTGCCCCAGTGGCTTGCAATCCAGCTTTTCCTCCATCCGTTGTCGACAAAGCTTTCACAGTGTGGTCAAATCTGGATATCAAGCAACTTAAAGATCTCTATAGACAAAACATTTTCTACATTTGAACAGCTATCTGTCAAATATGGTCTCCCTAGACAATTTTTTTAGGTACTTACAGATCCGAAGCTATATCCGTAGCATATCTACACAATTCCCCACTCTACCTGATGAAACGCCATTGGACATTTTTCTAACCCCTCTTTCTACACTATAGAGTGCTTTAGCAGTACTTCATAAACAAATTGGTTCTGTACAAAACAGTCCACTACATAAAACTAGATCTTTGTGGGAAGAGGAACTGGGGAAAGAAATAACTGACAAATTGTGGGAGAAGATACTAAAAAGGGTGCATACCTCCTCCATCTGGGCGCGTCACAGCCTTTCTCAGTATAAACTTATTCACAGAGCCTACTGGACCAAGGAAAAACTATCCAAAATTTATGACGATGTAAATCCCAATTGTCAGCGTTGTGGTCAATCTCCTGCAAACCATGTGCATATGTTTTGGAGTTGCCCAACTCTTGAAGACTTTTGGAACGATATCTTTAATACATTTTTTGCTGTAAGTGAAACATTGATTAAGCCAGACCCTTATATTGCATTATTTGGGGTTTCGCCATCTACTCTACAGTTAACTAAAATGAAAAATGATCTGATTACATTCACTACTTTGTTGGCAAGAAGATTAATTTTGCTCAAATGGAAATCCCTTCTCACACTCTTTGGATCAAAACTGTCTTAAATTGTGTAAAGTTAGAGAAAATAAATCATGCACTCAAAGGGTCTAACAAGGAAATTTCGGGCAATGTGGACCCCTTTCATTTCTTTTGTAAAACATTTGAACTTGCCAGCAATTCCAGAATGATACAAATTACTCACATATATCCTCCATATAAGTGTTGTTTTTTTCCCTAAAGTGAATGACTGGATACAAGATGTGAGGCAGATGGGGGGAGTGGATATTTGATACTTGTTAATATTTTTATTTCTCTTTATGTATTTATATTTTTTATCGTTATTTACTTACTTTCTCAGTTTTTTTTCTCCCCTTTTTTGTTTGTGTGCTAGTTTCATTAGTCCTATTTTGATCTATTATCATTTCTTGATGTGTGATATGTTTTTACTATGCAATCCGAGTGCACATATATTATAAATGTCAAGTACTTTGAAAACCCAATAAACAAATTGAAGGAAAAAAAAAACCATCACAGTACCGTTTTATTTCAGAGTCAGCCAGTTTCAACACAATGTCTGAACGAGTTTTAAAATGACAGCTTTATACTGCACAGAAGCATCAAGAACATTACAATAACACCTCACAACTGTATTAATTAAATGTATTGTGATGTGATGATTAACATTTAGACTTCCCCATTTAAAATAAATAAAATATTGATTAGTTGCTAAAGGAGTGAAAGGAAATGACAGCTACAGAGCTACTCTCTTTTCGACTCTGCCACATGCTCGCTCCTTAAATAGAAGATGTGAGGAGCTATAAAGCCGGGCCATAAACGATTCATTCGCTGTGACACACACTTCAGCTTTACTAAAGCTTTTTGAAGAGCACGATGTGTAGCTAGTGGAGCTTTGTATTCAAGCACGCCAATAAGAACTTCCATCTGCTCATCATTAATGCAGGTTAGGCCAGTCTTCTACTTTTGCCCACCAAGACAGGAGGATACAGAAAGAGCACAGAGCATTTAGAGTCAAGTTCCCACTGCCAAGCCCTATCCACAAAGACATAAACCAGAATCTCAATGTTCTTCTCATCCTTTATATTAGAATCTCAACCTTCTGATTGTGGAGACTACTGAAAACACTCATAAGCCTTGAAAGTTTAAAACATCAATAAATTAGGCCAAGTTGCCAAAACAGAGGAAAACAAAATGCGTCGTGAGATTAGCCACCTCCGCACATCCGTCTGTATGCCGTAGACCACAGTGTGAGGCCTTGAACCTTGTCAAGCTGCCGCAACAGAATGAAAGCACTGAAGCGGATAAAGCTTTTGAGATGTGGACCACTCTTAACAAATGTAAATAGAGGTGATAATGAGGACTGATGAGTTTTGGGTGTCTTTGGCATCCCATGTGAAGTTTAAGTGGCTCTCTGGGCCGTGCTCAAAGCCCAAATGAAGCCATTCACAGCCATCTGTCACCAGAGACCAGCCACTCTGATAAATGCACTGATAAGAAGCCCAGCGGAGGCACAGCTCAGGCTGCGAACAAAAGCACAGGACGAGTCCATTGACAGTTCAGCACTGCATCATGACAGGCGCTCTGTGAGGTGAAGGCTGCTACAGGTTGATATCATGGATTTAAATGGCAATGGGTTATTTAGCTCTCCTTGCCAATGTGAAGAGTTTAGGATGATTATAAATTGGTAATGTGTCCTTAGGCTCAGAGATAAAAGCATAATTGCATTATGTGTGGTTGCAGTGATTATCTAACTCCATGTTTATATCACACTACTAAGAGTCATTCAATAGCTTTGGGCTAATATATGTCATATTAGTGCAAGTAACCTAACCAATGACCAGACAGTAAGACTGATTTGTCAGGCTAGATCATATCAAATAATCCTACACTGTTAGAACCCAGAAGAGGTTTCTTAAATACCAAAATTTCATTGTGACATCTGTGTTGTATATCTGACAGTAACTAATGTGCTTAATGGATGATTGCCGTTGTCCTTTATATTATCGATCAGGGCCGAGCCGGTGCAGCCTCCCAAAGCCCCAGAGTCCACTAATGAATAATGGGCTCAATTTAGACTGTCTAATACCTTCAGCCTACGACTACACTATTTGTCTTGTACTACCCAGGTCTATGTACACGCATGCAACAGCATGCAACTAAGAAACATGATGGCATGTAGAAGGAAATACAAAATCCTTTTGGTTCTTCACTAAATGAAGTATTTGAGGATTGCAAAGCTCTAGTTCTAGTCTGGTCTCCAAATTGTTTTGGATAAGAATCTGGCATATGCTTTTGATAAGAGGAATGAGAATCATCCACATTTTACAATAAAAACAGTCCTAAAATGGGAGTAAAACAGAAAGGGTATGTAAATATGAACCAAGCTGTTAATGACCATGCCAGTGTTTCAGCAGGCACAAAATAATTTGAGCTCATACGCACCTTAAATGAGTAGGGGGGCTTACTCAGGTCAATTCCATCCTTGACAAGCTTGTCCCGTATCAGAATCTTTAGTTTAAGTTTAGGATAAGTCACTGGATCCAAGGAGCATTCAAGCAGTAGATTATTATTGGCCAGTTCAAAACTTGGGCTTAGTCCTGCTCTGTCCCATGCAGGAGTGACCCATGACTTTGATTCATTGGGTTTAGTGTCACTCATTTGAGAGGAGTGTACATTGGAAACACCTGAAATGGGTTCTAAGGTGAAGTAATGTCCAGGGGCCACTTTCCTGTCCTCATCTCTTAACCTCCGCACAGCCCGGAGAAGCTTCTGTCTGTGATGAGGGACGAATACTCCGATGGCGTCCAGATCAGGGTCCCCAATCTGTTTACACACCTCCAAGTCATCATAGCCATTGTCCACAAATGCCTCAACATACTGGCACAGCTGGAGGGTCTTCAACCACTCATAGACAATAGATGGACCGTTATTCATTATTGCAGAATTGTATCAAACATCAAGTCTATCAGATATGGTGATGGTTCTGTATCCTCAGCATCCTCTCTTCAGAGCAAATGATTTCCACAGGTCCAGCACATCCATCTGTGGGTATAAAGTGTATTTCCAAAACAGAAGCACTGGTTTTGATCATAACAGGCAGTTAAAGTGCAGAGCTGTTAAAATGTTCAAAGTACATGTAAGTATCTAGAGTTTGAGACACAAATGCTCTTACCTCAACACTAGTGCTGCTGGCACTGTGAGGAAAGTTCCAAGTGTAAAGGAAGTACGTTGAGTCAACCTCATGATTTTCAGCACATTTCCTACAAGTCTGCTCACAAGTTATCCACATTCCCTGATGCTCCTGCAAAGTCCTCAGTCGGTTAGTTCAGGTCAGGTCAGCGCTCACTATTACCTCCAAAGTGTGGATGAATACTCTGTGTTACTGGCGTCTCTCTCATTTTCTCCTCCATGCTGATCGCTCCACGTCTTCTCCACATCAGTTCATAGCTCTGCTGGAGGGAAAAACATGACAATTCCTCTTCTCCCTGCTTTCTCCAGAAGAAAGCAGCCTTCACTGGCTGTGCTCTCTCGTCGCTAAATTGAAATTCCCCCTCTGTTTGCAATCCATCGATACAGCGTTTTCGAGTCTTTTTCGCACTTTGGCGCCACCTGCAGGCTCGAAGAGGAACTGCAGCCTGGGCTGGATTCACTGCTACAGATAGAGGCGGAGTGTCCAGCACAGGTTGCCGATTTCCCTGCTCAGCACACCTGGTTCAAGTTATCTGAATATCGTTAGATTTAGTAGGTGTGACTGAACACCAACCTTGTTTTAAAGTCGTTACACTGGCTACCTGTTAGTTGTCGTGTTGATTTAAAAATATTTTATTAGTTTACAAAGCACTCGCATTACAGCTGAAAATATTGATATTTTTCAGTGCAAAAAATGTATTCACTGTGACTTTTATGCAGTGTTTAATAAGCATTTCATGATTTTAGTTTTAAATATTTTTCCTTTATTTCTATTTCCTTTATCCCCATTGTTTTAAACTACTTATATGTATTATTGTACAATGTTACTTTTATTTCCACTTTATAATTAATGGATATTTATTGTTATGTAATTCTTATTGATATAATCTACTGTTATTAATCATCTTTTCTTGTCAATCACTTCTAAAGCACTTAGAATTTCAATTTAATTTGTATGAAAAGTGATACATAAATGTTTTGGTTAAAAAACCATACATAAAAGTATGACATTTTCTACTCAGAAGATACAATTTTAAGAATATACTTATTAATGACTCATAAGAAGCTTGGAAAGCTTGACAAGTACTTCACACATGTATAAAGATGCTTAATGATTCTTATAGCTTATAAATTTCATATTCAGGCCAAGTTCATTCCAAATCAGGATTGGTCATAGTATTGTAAGGATACAGTGTATTTCTAATGGTATAACACCTTTGAAACGTATAGACTCTAGAACTTCCAATATTTTGTCTCGTCAAAAGGTAATCTGTGATATATGATCCCGTACATAGTAACAAAAACTTTAGCTATTGTTATCATTAACAATATTCATTACACGAATTATACTGTCCGTCAAAACCTATTTTCTTTTAAATGGTGTTAGTAACTCTTAACAGACTAACCATTTTTTCAACAATTTTCTTAGGTTAAGGAACACGCTCATTAGTTTAAAAGTTAAGCTGTAGAATTTTTAATTTCCTTTGTTTATGGGTTTTACTAAATAGTCAATCCCTATGTAACTTGACATAACATAGGAAATAATTAAATATGAAAGCACAATTGAGGGGAAACGGTGACACCTTGTGGTCAAAGCCTGTAACAGCTATAATTACAGACTCTCAAGAACATAACTCTGAGACAATTAAAACCATTAAAATACATTTGCTTTACATTTATTTTTCCATTGCACACTTAGGTTTATCAACATATTTCCTAAATTGAAGGTGGCAGCATATTAAGACAAACATCCATGTGAAATTTTGCTTAAGAAAACTGTACAATAACTTGGCTATAATGAGAAAAACTTTACCCACAGAAATTTTCCCAAAGATAATGACAGCAGAGAAGAGACCCATTGAGAAAATGGAGTAGTATTATGGGCTGTATGGAGAACTGCACTGGCTAGGTATGCTCACGCTCAACACTTCAAACCATAACAATGTGCATTAAATAAATATGGTCCTTCATGCCCTACTGGGGAAATAATAATGTGATTTGTTCTCTTCAAATGGATCATTCTGGGAAACTCTGAAATGAGACTCCTATAAAGGGTGTGTGTAAATGGATGTTTCAAGTTTGTAAACACTAAGTATCATGCTGCCTCTTTTGTGCAAGAAATTTTTAGGACACACAGTATACAGAGATGGCCAGAGATAGTTTGAGTGATGGAGCTTCCTTGAGGTATAGCAGCTCCTCTTTCAACTCATGACCAAGCAGTTGTCACCTTCCAAGGTGTTCAAATTTTATATTCAACTTAAGGAGCGTATATACATCTAATTAATTATCTTAAAATGCACCATTCTCTTTTAAATAATATACTAAAAGTATTCATCTGTAAATATCTGAAATTAAAAGTATATATATTCCAAATATATAAATATAATATCATTAAACTGACAATGAAGACAGATCTGAGAGTAAAAGACACTCCTGAAGCTTGCCATCAACACACTTCGGCATCTTGCGTTTTTTTTTTGTTTTTTTTTTTGGTCCTTCTGAAAGAAACAAATGCCAAAAAATAGTTACAATACAAACTACAAAAATATCAATAAAATGACTTCCATGTCATTATAATACAAAACATATAGTGCAAAACCACACAATTGCTTATACAAAAAAAGAAGAATATGAAGCACAGTAGCGTAATTCATTTTCAGTTCGGTCAACGTTGAAAATTCTGTTTTGGTAGTTATTTACACAAACATCACGGCAAGCATAGGAGTGGCTCACTGTATTTCTAGGGAGGTCATGACACCAGATACAGTAGAACAGTAAAACAGCAGGTCAAACTCTCGCATTCTGGACACGAGAACGACAATCAAAAGCAACTCTTTGGTGTCGGACAACAGGCAACCATCCCCAGCAGTTCTGACTACATTCTCTCAAATTTGTCTTCAGAAGTCCAGCTATTTACAACATTTGGCAGCAATTTGGAAAGAGAAAAGAAAAGCTTTGTTCTTCATTCGTTAAATAAAGAACAAAAAAATGCTCCTAAATAAACACAAGTAGCAGCAATTTCTTGCACCTCACAAACAGAAATAAAGGAAAAACTTGACATGTTTACAACTAAACATCTCAATGCATCCTTTAAAATAAAAATTGCTATGATGTTTCCAGAACCATGTGTGAGCATACACATATTCCTGCATATGTATGTTCACAAACACACACAGATTTACACATAGGTCGAGGTTAGCATATTTGCATGATAAGCAAAAGGCAAAAGAGAAGTCCCTCTCCTGTACAGACTGAGAGAATGCTGACCAAGAGCATGACATTGCATTGAACACTAAGTGGTGCTTGGTCACTTTAACTGCAACAGCAAAACACACAGATGGCTATAGTCCTTAAGACGAGACACATGCATTTGTCCAAAGAAAAAAAATGTGAACAGAAGATAAATATATATATGTCCTTTCTTCCAGCGAAAAGATGGACATTAGACTGCAGACGGGAACCTGGCCTGTCCTGCATTGCTGACCTCTTTTGGAGCTGGCCAGTGACACACTGCTCTGCGGGATCCCCTTGGCCCAGAGCAGAGAAGCTGAAGCATTGTGTGAAATTAGAACATTCTTCATTTTAATAATTGGCAAATGTTCCCTGGAAGTAAACATATCTAGTACATCCATCTTCACAAGGCACATACTGTCATACAGGTCATGCCTCACACTTTCAAAGTCTTTGTCAAGTTTCTTCACATGGATAAGAATAGTACAACATGCTCCAGGTATCAGATAGGTTTCTCCAGTGTATGATATGCAAACACTCGGAAAACTCCAAATATTCAGCAGATGAGGTGACCATGCGGAGTTCATTTACCTTTTTATTATTTAAATGTACATGATCTGCCTGTGTGAACTGCTTGGGAGTGTAAATGAATGGTAGATCTTGGCTTTTAGTGGAATCTAATCAGTGTAAACCATCATCCCTTAACTGCTGAAGAACATCATTCCACCAACATTACTTAATCGTGGCCACTTTTAAAATCTGATATGGTAGAATGATCACATGAGATGTGGTAATTACAGCACATTACCAGCCCTTTAGAGATTAATTTAATGACACTTCATCATGTCTTATGTAAGACAGTCTGGCCTTCAGTCCACACCTAGTTAAAATAAAAAAAAATAGAAATGCTAGTTTTCAAAACAAAAGCCACCGGACATGCTATGAATTCTTGCCCAAGTAATTGATTATCAGCAGCATTACACCTGGCAATGCTGTAAATATTTTCTATATGCCTCAGCTGTACTTTCAACGAATGTATATAAATAAGCACAATCCTTTGTTTTGTTTTTTTTTGTAAGAAGAATGGCAGTGAAGATGATAGCATAGATGATGTGAGTGAGTTGCAGGGGCAACATTCCTGTTGAGGCCACATCTCTTGTAACTGAAAATAACATCTTTGTGGAGGGAAAAGGGAGCTTCAAAGTCTCAGATACTGCCAAAAGAGATGGAAGGTCTGCCCTGGTATTCCTGTTCTTCTCACCTTCCTCCATTCTCTGCCTCCATCTGCCTCTCAGCCTAAGTCAAGTGACTGAGGTAATGATGTAATGTTGTACAGAATGAGGATGGCAGATCCAGGAGGAAGAAGAGGGAGAGAACGAATGTATCTGCAGCTCCAAAGCACAGACCCCCAACTCTTTGCATGGCCATCAGAGCTGATACCACTTTTTATCCTTGTACTTTAGCATCACCTGAGGGAGAGAAACAAGAAAGAATTCAAATTCATTCTGAAAACAGGATAAACAGGGATGTGAGGGTACACTGACTTGACTTTTCACTGATACTCTGAATCCTTTCATTTGCTTATTTTTCTTTACTTATCAGTGCATTCTTATCTATTGTTATAGTTCAATATGAATGAAAATAAAAATACTTAACCCTACAGATGTCTTTAGATACAAAAGGCTGGTAAATCATGTTTGACTTCCTCTAGTTTCTATACCAAGCCTGCTATTTGGGTTGAGCTGTTGTATATCAAACTGTGACCAACAATAATGCTTGTATCATGAGTTAGTTTTATAGTTGAATAACCAGCTCCAATGATAATGAACTTTCAAATGCCTTCAGTTCTTTCAAATAATCTACCCATCAACACTAGGTTCTGGTGTGCTATAGTCTGTGCACAGTGGACTTACATCATGTGCATGCTTGGAAAAGGAGTCTGCGCTGGCCATCATGGCTGCTGTCCTCTCCTCTAGCTCGCCAAGCTTTTGCCCTCTCTCATCCAGAGCTATGCGGGCACGTGCCAACTCTCCCACCACGCCTGATGCTGCCCCTTTCATGCCCTCCATGCTCCCTGGACCTGGGATGTGCTGGGCCAAGCTGCGTGAGGCCTTACCTGCTGCTGACTCACCAACTAAGATTGCGAAGCCAAGGACAAACAAGGGGATTGATGACAATGCAGAAGTGAGGCAGTGTGGTAACTGTATAAAATGTACATTTTGAAGCCATTTGCTTTAATGTAAGCATCCTTTTGTAAATTTAATGTGCTTTTAGTACTCACAGAGATCCTCTCTATCCAGGGATTGGGCCCCACCTCCAAAAAGTCCCTTAAAGAAACCTCTGTTAGGAGCTTCTGGTGTCTCTACTGGAGTAAACAGTTCTCCCAGCATCTCCTGCAAATTTCATCAGTACCAATTACACACACAAATCACACCTACAAACAAGATGCATATAATACAGTTTTTTATGTACATTACACCCATAACTTTAGTTCTGGTCTGTCCAAGATTATCCCTGCCCTGCTTATAACAAGACCTGAAGTAGACAATTTAGAGAAAGAAAAACACTGAAACGTGCAGTGATGGGGACCTAGGACTTACAGTGCTAATAGTTATATTAAGGTGTATAACACAAACACTACATGTAGTGATGTCTGACCTGCAAGTTATCACAGGTCTCCTGACTGTAGGTGATTCTTTGGATCTCTGTAGGTGAGGTGAGATACAGAGCCTGGCCAAAATTTGAGAAGCAGAAAGTTCTGGCTATTCGCATGTCCGTCAGGGGCAGGTAGTTCACATCCAGCAGTGGCCGCAGACTCGGTAAACTGGCACAAAAACAGAGGCTAAGTGTGCCAGACAGACAACACCTGTATATTTCAAAGCTAATGCTAAAACATAATTTCATGCTAAGTTTGTGCACTTATGAAAGAAAAGTGTGTTAAAAGAACCACCTACATTACCTCAAAGTCATTATATGGCCATTGGCACAGAAGCAAGCAATACAGGTGCCTGCTGGCATGACCACCACATCAGCCCTCAGCACATATGAGTTTTCTGTGATGTTGTGTTCAAAGATGACATTCTGCGAGGGCAAGGCCACCACTTTGGCCTGTTTCTCAGAGCAGACCACAGCATAGTGACTGTCCTGGTTTTCCTGAGTGGGTGGTGGTGAGGCAGGTCGACGCCTTCGTGTCCGATCCTTCTCCTCCTCAGGGGCATTAGGGTCATACCAGCACTCATATGCAGGAGGCTGGAGAGAACCAGTAGAATCCATTAAGGCGGTGCGCAGGATAGCTCCCTTCAACCGAACCACTGAACCTGGGAGAAACAAAGGACATTAGGACTGCTCTAAACTACAACTAATGATGGGACACGATTTGAACTCTTTATCATGCCTTTAAAGGAACAGATGAAAAAATGTGCTGCTTTTGTGTTGTGCTGGAGCTAAAAGTTAATGTATTTAAGAGGTAATGGGTTTACTAAACAGACTTGCTTCTGTGGGTTCTGATACCAAGTCACATTAGGAGAAAATACTAGTACTTGGGCACTTGGACTTGTACTATAGTATAGATACTACATGTTTATTGTATGTACCTATTGTCTTGTGTCCTGGGTTGCACCTGGTCCTGGAGGAATGTTGTTTAGTTTTCATTATGTACTATACTGCATATAATTGAAATGACAAATAAATCAAACTTGAACTTGATGTAAATGGTTTTGAGTGGTCTGACGTGACACTGGGGTGGTTCTCGTCTCCCTTAAATGTACCTGGAGTTCTGTGGCATTCATCATCTGGTTCCGCAGGGCACTGTTCACAATGAAGTGGTCATCAGTGTGGGATGTGGTCAAAGAACGTCCACTTCTATGCCTTTCTGTGACTCTTCCAGTCTCTCTGTATCTCTGTTGCAGCCTGCTGATGACTCTGCAACACTCTAATCTCACTGGCTACTTCTGTCTGAGAACATCCTATTTGAAGCGTATTTGTTAGGTGTGCTATTGGTCTCATGATGTCAAAATGTAAACTGCATGATGAGGAGGACTATTTAAATACCACTTCTAATTGGACCAGGAAATGTATTGGTTGATTCATGGATCAAACACCTGATGTGAATTTTGCCATTAAGCTCCTTGTTAGAGAAGAGCAAGTTGTGCAGAAAGTACTGAAACATTGAACAATTGGACATTCAAAAGTTTAGAGGCGGTCACATTAAGTTCACCTGTTAAGGTCAGAGCGCATTTTGGCTTCATCCTGAAATGTCACAAAAGCCATATATCCCTAACTTTTTGTTAGTGTACAAACCGGATTCCAAAAAAGTTGGGACACTAAACAAATTGTGAATAAAAACTGAATGCAATGATGTAGAGGTGCCAACATCTAATATTTTATTCAGAATAGAACACAAATCACAGATCAAAAGTTTAAACTGAGAGAATGTATCATTTTAAGGGAAAAATATGTTGTTTCAAAAATTTGTGGCATCAACAAATCCCAAAAAAGTTGGGACAAGACCATTTTTATCACTGTGTGGCATCCCCCCTTCTTCTTACAACACTCAACAGACGTCTGGGGACAGAGGAGACCAGTTTCTCAAGTTTAGAAATAGGAATGTTCTCCCATTCATGTCTAATACAGGCCTCTAACTGTTCAATCATCTTGGGCCTTCTTTGTCGCACCTTCCTCTTTATGATGCGCCAAATGTACCTGGATCCTTCTCCTACGTAGCCATGATGATGTGATTGCTGCAGAATGTGGTCTGGCATTATCTTGTTGAAAAATGCAGGGTCTTCCCTGAAAGAGATGACGTCTAGATGGGAGCATATGTTGTTCTAGAACCTGAACATAGTTCTCTGCATTAATGGTGCCTTTCCAGACAAGGAAGCTGCCCATGCCACAAGCACTCATGCAACCCCATACCCCCATACATTACGCACAGCGATTGTTCCAGATTCTCTGAATCTTTTGATGATGTTATGCACGGTTGATGATGATAACAAAAGTCTTTGCTCTTTTACGCTGGGTAACACCATTCTGGTATTGCTGCACTTTCTGCGCAACAATGCTGGAATTGGTGATCCTCTTACCATCTTGGCTTCAGAGAGACACTGACACGCTGAGAAGCTCTTTTTATACCCAATCATGTTGTCAATTGACCTAATTAGTGTTAATTGGTCTTCCAGCTGTTTGTTATATATGCTCAATATCCTTTTTCCAGCCACTTATTGCTACTTGTCCCAACTTTTTTGGGATTTTTTGACACTCTGAAATTTTGAATCAACATATTTCTACTTTAAAATGTTACATTTACTCGGATTAAACTTTTGATCTGTCATCTATGTTCTATTACGAATAAAATATTGACATTTGACATCTCCACATCATTGCATTCAGTTTTTATTCACAATTTGTTTAGTGTCCCAACTTTTTGGAATCCGGTTTGTATATGGACAATGTGATATTATGTGGTACTATTCTCCTTCAAGGCTTGCTAATATATTTGAATTTCACATGTAATGGCATGTCCTCTTACCACAGAATGATATGCCTACAGTCTGCTGCAGCCTCTGCTCTGGGGTGGAGGGTACATTAAGGGAGATGGCCAGCATTGTGCCCAGGGAAGTGCCCAACCACAGGCTGGCAACAGCTGTCACGTCACTCTTCCTGGACAGACAGTCACAGAAGTGCAAAGACGAAATGACCTCGCGTGACTCCTTGTCAATACTGGCCACACTGGAGCTGCGTGAGCGGCTGAAGGAGTTATCTCTGGCATCTGCAGGTCAGGTGGCCCATCAGGAACAGACAAAGCGGAGATAAAAATGAGAAATGAGTATGGTTTTATTATTAATGGTATGTCAAAACTACTTCAGGAAAACATGAACCTGAGAAAGAGAGGAAAACCATTCAGAGCAAGTCTGTTTTTTGGGGAATGCATGTTTTGTGTGAAGTTGCTTGATAAATAACCATTTATAATAATAGCTGATGATCACATAGTAATTTTCTTTAAACCCAAGAGTCCTTAAATGAATGTAAAAGCATAGATATGGAACTGCACACGAAACACGTGAAGGGTCAATGAGAATGAGTTAGTATCAGAAGCTCCAGTAGGCAGCCAAGTACACTTTATATTTGTCTCAAGAATTTAAATATAACAATCTGTTCTTATCCCATTCATGAGAAAGTCACGTACTTACAGTAGATTGTTACATTTTTAGGATAAAGACTGAGATAAGCATGAGAATATGGTCAGACATTCAAAACATAAACTACCAGAACTTTAAAGTTACAAAAGCTATAACAATGTAAAGATGTCCAAAATCCATCAATGGTGTGAACAATTACAACACCTTCTGAAATGGAAACTGATCAGGTAAATAGTCAGTTTAATGCTGCACACAGTACAGCGAGTAGGTTTTCCAACAGTTTAAGCATTAAGATCATTTCAGCTGTTAGTATTTATAGTTATACTCACTTCAAAGAAAGCAGATCAAGGTTAGTGTTGACCTCTTACAACACACAGCTATTAAAATGTTATTGCTGTTAGGCTTCAGCTAACCCTAAAAACATCAGATTTAACCTTAAAATGTTCCAGTCAACAGATTAATTAAGAAATGCAGTGTTATTTTTTGTTTCTTGATGATAATTAATTGTTACAACATAGTATCCAGCAATGCATATGCATATAAGGAACTGTTCCATCAGTAATGATATTGTTGCTAATAATGAACAAAAATAAATAGTGCAATAACTCATGGTAACTGATGGCTATCAGCATACCTTCTTGGTTAGCAACATTATTAATGCATCTCTAAAAGAGTGAAAAAGTACATACATGTCCATTATTTAATTCAAAAAGGTTAAACTCTCATATTAAATATACAAATAATTGTATTACATATAAAATAATATTTCAGTATTTGAATGGTGATACTGTTTGAAAAGTTACTCAAACTCAAAATGAAATATTTAAAGATTCTGGCTTTCTGGTGTTAATGACCTAGAAAACATACTGTATAGCTGTATAATAAAAAAAAAAACTTGAAATGTCACTTTATGTGTAATGAATAAAAACTATGAGTTAAACTTTTTTATTTAAGAACTGTGACCATAAATGAACCTTTATTATATTTATTATTCTTACTTTCTGATGTCACGTTAAGGCTGAATGATTTCTAATATCTAATTACAAATTTTCAGACTAATATTGTCTGCAATTTTAATTGTGATTATTTTCTAAAATTAAAGTTCAAAAGTGTTTTTGCACACTTTTTCTAGCTTAAGGCTTGACCCCTGAATGTAGTGTGCAAGTTAAATTTACCTACTTAAAACTAAAACAACATTTAGGCTAAAATAAAAAACTGCAACTCTTGCAACTTGAAGTGTACTCTCAAATTGCAATTTCAATCTAAAAACAATTACCTTTCAGCCTTAAAATTCTGCATGATTATTTGATCCATTTTGGAGAAATTTACTTAATCATTTCACAACAGTGAAACATAGACATTTGAGATGTTTCATGTCTTTAAGTAAAATTCTAAAGAAAAGGTGCCACAGTTACTTTACTTTCTTCATTAAAGAAAATTATTTGTAAATGCAAGTTTAAGAGTGTAAAGAACCTTCCAATTTTTTGGGAAAATCCTTTACACAAACAGCACCATTAAATATCACTCATTGAATATTTTACGGAACCAAAATTGGTTCTTCTATGGCTTCGTGCAACATTTTTTGGCACCATCTTTGAACAATCCATGTCAATAATACAATGTATTATTCCAAGCAATCAGAATGATTTTTGAATTACACAAAAAATGTGAAAAATCCCCTTTTCGTCTGTAATCTATGCATAACATGGTACTGGATCTAGAGGTAAGAAATGAAGATGTTGAAAGTTACAAGTTTAGGTTTAAACAGGAATAAATCCAGGTTAGTGAGCATACATCAGGCCCACACAGTCAACTCCAGAGAAGAAAGAGTTAGTATAGTCAGCCCAGGTCAGCCAAAGTAAGGCCAGATCAGGGCCACTCACTGGTTTTTGACACAAACAGAGTCCTGGGGATAGTTCTTGCTTTTCTTCTGGGCACTGCCTCCACATCACACACACGTTTCTGACTAGGGAGAGAACGCTGCCTCCGGACATTGCAGTCTCATACACACAGACAAATACAGAATACTGGGCCTCATTCATTCTCACTCTGCAATCTTTATCACACACAATACAAATTCTTACAGTGATGCAATTTTTTATGCATCATTATATTAAGGGTTGACCTTTTTCAGGGTTGATGGCATATTTAAAACTTTTATAATAGTAAACAGGACAGACATACAATATTCAAGACTGATTCATTAATTCTAAGTTTGATATTTGTAGTGTGAGACTTGCAAATTTTCTTCACAAATGACGTTAAAGGAAAACAGCTTAATCCTAGCACATATGAAAAACCGATTTGAGCACTTTAGACAGTTGCAAAAACAATGAAAAGCTGATTTTTTTGAACATGTGGTCCACATTTCCACCTTTCAGATAGTGCTGCAATTGCAAAAACAAATGTGTTTTAGTGCGCTTGCATCAGATATGCAAATACATAATCAAAAATTCATACATATTTTTAGATTTTGCATCAGAAGACAGAGACAGAAGACAAACCAGGTCCTTCACAGGTACTACAGCTACTCAACCTACCTAGAAACAAAGAGAGAGCAAAGTTCAGGCTTACCATCTTTCTGATCAGCCGCCATGCTAAATTTCCGTGACATCTTAGCTGTAAAAAAACACATGATATTTCTCAACAAAAGCGCAATTTTGAAAAATGAAGTAATCTCTGGTTAGATTGAGAAAGTGAGAAAAAAATCAAGCTGTGTCTTCTTCCATTTAACTTGAGAGAAAAAATTATTGAGAAACAGGGTGGGGATAATGATGCAAGGTAACAGCATTAGAGCAAGCTATAAACTCTACAGTCCACTGTAGCTCTAAAGAAATGTACATGTGATTATACTAGATTTAGTATTTTGTAATTAGAGCATTCATAGAGGGATTAGTAAACGTGAGGACCAACACCATTCAAGCAGAACAACAGATGCTTCTTCAGACTAGGAGAAACAGAATGTCATTGATTGCCACTGATTGACAGACAACAGATGTGTGAGATTCCAGAAATTGTGTTGAGGAATATATGAAATATAACATAAGCCTGTATGCATATGGGTTACCCTTGCAATACATCATCATGCTGTGCACATAGCCTGTAAAGTGAAACAATGTTAAGACTACAAAAAGCAAAGGCATTTGAATAAAAAGTGGAGAAAGAGCAGTTAGTAAAGAATCCAGCTGTCTGTTAGTAAACAAAATGAGCCACAACAAGAAATTGAGATTTCTACTTTAACTATGTTGTCTCAAGTCTCATACACATTCTGATTACTATTTAGTCTGTACAGGCACCAAATCACCAAGCAAAAGGATGATAGTAAGGGAGCCCAAACCACTCAAATTTCCTATGTATGATTCTGTTTAATAAAATAACCTACTTATTTCTTTATACAAAACTGGAGAGCACAAATGCCTCATTGGTTAGCTGCCCAGTGCCAAAGCCCAGTGCATTAGTGGAAATAAAGGTTATAGTAAACAAAAACATATACAGTACCAAAGTCATTGGCAACACTCTTTGATATCAGCTTGCTTTTCGATTTCACTGGAAAATGTTTTGAAAAGAACACATAAATTAAGAGTACCTACAGTAAGATCAATTGGAAATGTAAGTAATGCTAGTGAAAATTCCAATACCATACCCCTTTCAATAAATTTTGGTTTGCTGTCATCATCTGAGCCAGATCCTATACAATAACAACACATTCCATAATTATGTGCTATTGTCCAATTACTGGTCCTGCTGCTGTCTCTCAACTGTCAACTTCATGAATACATATTATGCAAAAGCTGTCGATTAAGGTGTAGGCTACCGTGCATAACATGGGCTACTATTCATACCAAACAATGCAATGCTAGAGAACCATGTTTTGCAACAATTATGTTAATTATGAAAAGAATATAGGGAACAAAAATTACCTGATGTAGGTGACTTGCACCGGTCTTCTGAGCCTGCAGATCCATCGTTGCCATCAAGAAGACCTAGTGAAATCCAACATTTTATAGAATGCTTAATGCTCAAGTTATGTGTAAGTTCCGTCCTGAGACATTCACTTAAAATGAAAAATCAAACCAAAAACTAGCCTAATCACAGAGCAAACAGAGAGAAGAGGGCAGAGAGTGTTAGGGAGAAAGAGATGTTTGTTGATGTCAGATGACTTACTGAGATAAGAAGAACGCAGTTTTTTCACAGATTCAGAATAAAAGCTAGAGAGGCCGGACATGCAAGACTTCTTACGCAGATTGTCTTTACAAAATCACAGAAAAAGATCAACAATGCAAGGGTGAGACAAAACAACCACAGGAAATAATAGGACAGTTAAAACAGCTTGGAGCACCAGCAGTCAGAAGACTGAATTCAGTATTGTTCAACTATACCACACACTGTTATGAAATTCCTACTGGAAGAATAACAGTCATAAAATTGTTAATAGCTTTTTTTTTGTTGCTGTTGTTTTTAGGCAAAATCAGGTATAGTCATGAATCCAGTCACAGACTACTGTAGCTTCCAAGGGCTTAGAATTGACGACTGTACAGCAAGAAAGAAGAACATGGAAATACAAAACAGAAAATAAAATAAAACACAAAAAACACGACACAAACATTAGTACATAAAATGATGAAAAAGGACTTCACACATGCTGTCACAAATGCAGTATCTAATTCTGTTTACTATCTTAGTTCAAGAGGGCAGATGGCTACTCTGCCAGAAACAGCTACTTGCAGTGGTGGGGTTTATGGAGCATAGCAGGGCCACTAAAGCTGTTAGCCCAAGCCTGCTGATTACGAGTGCAGCCGCACTGCATCCCTGCCTAACAGACTGACTGATGCACATAGTACATGATTACGAGAATGATGCTATCAGCTATTTCCTCACCTCCGGAGGGCTGCCTTGCTTTGCGTGGTGAGCGTGGTTGTCTCTGGTGTGGATCAGAGGAGCCATAGAGTTCCACTGTGCTCACATTAAGCAGCAAGGTCTTCTGAAGGTAGTCCACCACTGCGAGTCCATTACCATTACCAAAAACCACTCTGTGTCACAAGATAAAGAGTAAATCAAGAGTAAAGTGTAAATCAAATCTGAATGTGCATTTATTGTGAATACATAACATACAGTCATGGCCGAAAGTGTTTGCACCCCTGAATTTTTTCCAGAAAATGAAGTATTTATCCCAGAATATTATTGCAATTACACATGTTTTGTTATACACATGTTTATTTCCTTTGTGTGTATTGGAACAACACAAAAAACAGTTGAAAAAAGGCAAATTTGACCATTTCACACAAAACTCCAAAAATGGGCCGTAAAAAAATTATTGGCACCTTTTCAAAATTGAGGGTAAATAACTTTGTTTCAAGCATGTGATGCTCATTCAAACTCACCTGTGATAAGTAACAGGTATG
>BRDA01007066.1:77202-97808 GCA_036984385.1 Crenuchus spilurus
TTGAGAGGTGTAAGAAGCTTGTTGATGGTTATAGGAAGCAATTGATTTCAGTTATTTTTTCCAAAGGGTGTGCAACCAAATATTAAGTTGAGGGTAATTAATTTTGTCCGGCCCATTTTTGGAGTTTTGAGTGAAATTACGTCAAATTTGCCTTTTTTCCCTCTGTTTTTTGTGTTGTTCCAATACACACAAAGGAAATAAAGATGTGTTTAACAAAACATGTGTAAATGCAATAATTTTCTGGGAGAAATACTTCATTTTCTGGACAAAATTCAGGGGTGCCAACACTTTCGGCCATGACTGTATGTGTTATTAATTGTGTTGAGGGCTTACAGGCCATATGCAGAGTTGACAGCCAAGCTGGTGATCTGCTGTGGCGGCTCTCCACTAACCCACACCAGCTGAATAACCAGCTCCACCTGATACCCTGGAGACTGCTTGAGTGGACTGTTTCTGACTCTGAAGAACAAAAAAGTCATATTCTTAACCAACTTGTATTATCTACAATTGTATGTAAATAGCAAATTTATTATCACAGCTTTACATATTCTGCACATAAAATGAATATACACATCACTAACCCCTCCATTGCTAATTAACCACTAATTATCCAATCTATATATTATGTCTATAGTATTTTCAAACCCATCTGTATATCATGTTTATAGTATATTATGTTTATATTATATTCCATCTGTATATCATGTTTATAGTATTCTATACTCTCTAAAATAGACTTAGATGTATATTTTACAATACCTCTATAATATATTCACGTTTATATTTAAACCTCTAAATGGACATATATATTTGTCCATAACTTTGACTACATTCTCTATATAGTATATCTATGTACATCCTGCACTGCTTATTGCACTTCTGGTTAGATGCTAAACTACATTCCGTTGCCTTGTACTTGTACACGTCCAATGACAAAGTTTAATATAAACTAATCTAATTATATAATACACAATACATAATAGGCCTAAAGGCAATAATTCTGAAACATAAAATTTAAAATTTCACCATGTTAAATTAGATTCAGTTACATTAATTTAGTTATTATGGCACAATTTTTGCCTTGAACTATTTTTGCCTCTAGGAACAATTTACAATGAATAAAAACAATAAGAACAATACACTGTTTTTTGTTTATTTCTATTAAAAGGTTGATAATAGCTTGATAACCTGATAATTTAAAGAGTTCAAAAAATGAAGGCATATTTATTAAAAATGAAATAGCCAATTACAATGACAATCTACATTTGATGCAGATGAATCACCACCTTTAGATTCATGCATCATGATACACCATCACATTTTATATTCCTATGGAACAGGAATGATGTGGACCTACCATGTTGTCCTTGACCATGAAAACTGTACATGTGGGTACAACAGCACAAAAGCAAAGCATGCAAAAACAGCAGCAAAGGTGCCACTCATACCTGAGGCAGGGTACATTATCCCGCAGGCCATCAGAGGAGTTGTTGCTGCTGGTGGATGGATGTGTTTGTAGTGCACATGACTGAGGGCTGGATGAAGCACCTGGTGTGGACACAGTTGATGCCTGCTCCCCTCCACCATCCGGCGAGTCCACTTCATTCAGCTCACACTGCATACGTACCTCCAGTAGCTAGAAAGACACAAAAAGGAAAAAAAGGCAACCTTATTGCAGACCATGTTATTGCTACACTATGTTTGAATATGTCTATCTCGGTTACAAGCTATACTTGATATACATAAAAGAGACTCACTTTATGTTTAGCCCAGTTTTACTTTTTGCAGTTTACTGTTGCGAGATTATTGCTATTTTTCACCAAAGAAATACAGCTCACAGCAGTGATGGAACCAGGTATTCTTTTTGATAAATAGCCATGAAGGACAGTTCAGAAACTTGATCTTATATCAGCAGTATTTTACCACCTTTTATTTAGCATAAGTTAGTCTGTGGTTGAAGTGTGAACGCTGAGTCATACCTGAGTCTCCTCTGTGGTGATTTCCTGTTTGCTGAACCGGTAAACAATGACATGAGCTGAGACTCCAGCCACGCACAGTACACGGCTCTCCGGGCACCAGAACAGGCTTTGGATAGCAAAAGGATCTTCATCCACTATATCAGTGCTGGGCTTCTCCTCCTTACTGCGAGCTTTCTCAAACACCTTTGCTGTTTTCAACTTGTATAGCACCTGCAACATTACTGAAAGATAAGAGATGGCTTCAGTTTACACAAATTGTTTACTACACAACTACCATTTCCCCAGCATGTATATGTGCATCTCAAAAAATTAGAATATCGTCGAAAAGTTAATTTATTTCAGTAATTCAATTAAAATATATATATAAATTACACACAGAGTGATCTATTTCAAGTGTTTATTTCTTTTAATGTTGATGATTATGATCTAGAGTCAATGAAAGCCTAAAAGTCAGTATCTCAAAAAATTTTAATTTTATATAAGACCAATAAAAAAAAATATTTTTAATAGATTAATGTTGGCCTACTGAAAATTATATACAGTATATGCACACAATACTTTGGTGGGGCTTACTGCATCAATGTGACATGGCATGGAGGCACTGTTGAGGTGTTAGGAAAGCCCAGGTTGCTTTCATAATGGGCTTCAGCTTGCCTGCATTGTCGGGTCTGGTGTCTCTCATCTTCCTCTTGATAATATATTCTCTATGGGGTTTAGGTCAGGTGAGTTTGCTGGCCAAGCATGCAGTGATATTATGGTTATTAAACAAAGTATTGTCACTTTTGACAGTGTAAGGCAGGTGCCAAGTCCTGCAAGATAAGTGAAATCCGTATCTCCACAAACATAAACATAAACTATAAACATAAACAACTTGTCCGCAGAAGGAAGCATGACATGCTCTAAAATGTCCTGGTAGACGGATGTGCTGACTTTGGACTTGATATAACGCAGTGGATCAACATCAGCAGATGATATGGCTCTCCAAACAATCACTGAAAGTAAAATTTTGCATTTCTTTTGGAAATCAAGATCGCAGAGTCTGGAGGAAGAGTGGACAGGCACACAATGCAGCTGCTTGAGGTCTAGTGTGACGTTTCCACAATCAGTGATGGTTTGTTGAGCCATGACATCTGCTGGTGCTAATCATCTGTGTTATATCAAATCCAAAGTCAGTGCAGCCATCTACCAGGACATTTTAGAGCTTCCCTCTGCTGACAAACTTTATTGAGATGCAGAATTAATTTAACCAGCAGGACTTCACACTTGTCTAACCAGAAAACTGACCTGACCTAACCCCATAGAGGCATTGTCAAGAGGAAGATGAGAGGCACCAGACCCAACAATGCAAACAAGCCGAAGGCCGCTATCAAAGCAACCTGGGCTTCCATGACAACAGTGCCACAGTCTGATCACCTCCATGCCACACTGCACTTATGCAGTAATAAAGATCTATTTGAAATAGATCACTCTGTGTGCAATGAATCTACATAAGTTTCACTTTTTGAATTGAATGATCAAAATAAATTAACTTTTCAATGATATTCATATTTTTTGAGATGCACCTGTATGTACAAAACACTAACCTCCATAGCACACTTTGCTTTTTAACACAGGTATATAATCATGGTTTATTTGATACAGAATGAGGACAGAGCTTTTTCTGTTTATGTTCTAATAGAGGCTTCATTTAAGGAGAGTGCAGGAAGAATCAAACCCCATTCAACAATGCACATACATTAAATATGTTTACACACATATCAACAGCATTCTTTTTTTAACATATATTGGTATGTTCATATTGGTATGCTGATCCTTTGAAGCAAATTGCAGGCCACTCACATGCAGAAGCATCCCAAAATTTGACGGATCCATCCGCATGTCTGTAGGTCAAAAAAGGCAAAAAGAAAAGTGTGACAAGTGAACAGACAATTAAAAAGTGCCCAGTAGTGTTGAATGTGGGGTAAATGGGCAGACGTGAAGATTTGTGCAAATCTTTAAATGGCCAAATCGTTATGGCCAGACAAATGTATTGATGCATCTCTGAAAGGCTTGTGGGGTGCCAACGGTCAGCATTGATGGGCATCAACAGACATTGCCCTACAATTTCCCAAAGATCTCAATTCAACTGAGCATCTATGAGATGAGTTACAATGAGTCTGATCAACAGCAGATCTACCTTGGAACATCAGGGATTTGCTGGCAATATATTGGCACCTTCAAAAAGTATTTGCCACAGTGTATCAGAGCTGTTATGTTGGTACAGGGAAGACCAACAGCAGCAAATTAAGCATTCTGGTCATAATGTTTTGGGGCATATATATATATACTTTTCTATACATCTGTAAGATCTGTTTATCTGAAATGAGAAGACCATTGGCAATTTTAAGTGTACATTTGTGTGTGTGTGTAAAAAAAAAAGACACAGAGAGAGAGAGAGACAGACAAAGAGAAAGAGAGAGACAGACAGAGACACAGACAGACAGAGAGAAAGAGACAGACAGACAGAAAGAAAGAGAGAGAGAAAGAAAGAGAGAGAGAGAGACAAAGACAGAGAGACAGAGACAGAGAGAGAAAAGAAAGAGGAGAGACAGACAGAGACACAGACAGACAGACAGACAGAAAGAAAGAGAGAGAGAAAGAAAGAGAGAGAGAAAGAAAGAGAGAGACAGACAGACAGACAGAGAGAGAGAAAGACAGAGAGAGAGAGACAGAGAGAGAGAAAAGAAAGAGGAGAGACAGAAGAGAGACAGAGATTTAGAGAGAGAGAGAGAGAGACTCACCCTGTGATAATGATCTCTGGATAACTTTGTGTGCCCTGGCCCCAGTTGCCTCCACTTATCGGCCATTCCTGAAATTTTAATACAGATCAGTCAGTTTCAGCACAAAAAATTGGACAATAACAAAACACCTCCTTGCAAAACAAATTATATCAACAAGCATACAAACCATTCGTGTTTAAATAGACAAGTATGGGGTCAGAATTACTTTTTTACTGTAGCCTTGTCTCTTTTGCCTTGAGCCCACAGAGTAAAGTGCAGGGATGAGATCAGCTGGGCAGTCAGCAAAATACTCGCAGCAAGTCACAGGGGACTCATGGATGGTCAGAGGATAAGGATTCTCAAAGCTAGGATATCTGCACAAAAAGACATGAATATAAGTTTTGTAGCCCAAAATGCTCTTTTGTATAATCCCTGTATATTTACTTACCCAGTTTGTGCAAGGTCAATAACTACCAAATCTTTCTCTAGCAGGACCACTACAGCATAAGGCTCCTGGTAATCTGAAAAGACAGAATGGAACAGTAAACAACAAAAATAGACACGACAACATTGAAATATTGATGTTTGTGCAAAATGTCATCATTTGTATAATGGTAACACCACATATTATGTACTAGTGCATCTCCACAGTGTTTAATGTTGTGAAAACTGTAATTAAAAAAGTTAACTGTTATACATGTTATATTAATTACACATAAGTGGCTTAATTCAAGCCATAATTCAAACTGTTTGAAAAAAAGAAATATTTTCTTTTGAGATTCTGAATTTCTGATTTTGATGAGATATACATAGTATGGCTATACTGGTAAACAGTAAAACAAAAAAGGCCTGAAATGTCACTGTATGTGTAATGAACATGAAATATAACAATTTACTTCGATGACAGCAATGAGCTATTTAATGATATTCTAATGCTTTGATGTTGCATGTTTGTAGTCCTATATGAGCTGAAACCAAATTAGCAAGGCACTAAGATTATGGAGAAAAGACTAAGGATCTCTTCAGTCTGCATTAGGATAGATTTTTGGCTCACTATTACAGGTTTGTTTTCACATAGGGTCATTTTTGTATACATCACATTTGTGCACTTTTTCATCACTTTTTGAGTTTTAAAAAGCAGAAGTTGACATTCATCCCTAGACTGTTTTATGACAATAAAGGGACAGTGTTTGACAACCTGTTCATAATAATTATTTTTAGATTCCTTTAATACCAACACTCAAACAGTTTGAACAGGGGTTATTGTATATGAGGAACATTCTTGTGCAGGAACCATTTTGTCAAGATGGTAGGGTACGTCCATTATTGCTCCCAATGCAAAACACCAAGGGCAGATAGATTTCCCATATGCTATGGACAAAACCTGGGTTCACCTTAGGCAAACCTATGACCACTGTTTTCAGGCAAACCCGTTTTCTTCACAACCAGATGACATTCATACTTAGCTCAAAGAGTGGCTTACCATTTGGATAGGGAGTTTCACACAGCGCTAAGAAATCCACAATGGGGTAGTCCATCTCCAGAACTGTAGTGCTCTTTCCATGCATCACAGTCAGACAAGCCCTGCGACCCACTGTGTCATACGAAAGACCTCCAGACAGTATCATGAAAGGGTCACTAAACAAAACAGGAAGAAAAACCTCATCACAACCCCAGAGAAACAGGAAGTGAGAACCACAATAACAGGGCATGAGGATCCTGCACATGTTCATATAGTGCTTACTAGTTAGCTGAAAAATGTTCAAAAAACAAATCAAACCCTTACCCTGCCCTGGCTGTTTTGTATTCAACTTTCAAGATGGGCTTGCATGGTTCAGGTTTTTTTCCATCCTTAGGCTGCTTACCTGAAAGAAAATTCCAGACAAGACTAATTTATTTTTAATCTATTTAATTAATCTTGAGTATGTAATTTGTCCAATTCAATTTCAGCCATCTTCCAAGAGCCTGAATTAGAAGTCTTATATATAACATAATAGCCTCAAGTAATATCCAAGCGGAGTTAAACATGTGGGGCTACTTTGAAGTACTGAGCCTAACTGGAACACATGGAGTGTATGGGCATGAGCTTACCATGTGGTGTAATGATCTGTGCAGGCTTGGCAGGGGATCGTAAATTCCATGTGGTAAGTGTACCATCTGAGTGACTGCACACAAACTGTTTCCCCTCATGGTGCCAGGCCACAGAGTGGATCGCCTACAGGCCAAACAATGGATGAGTACTCAAACACAGAACATACAAGACAGGCAAAAACATTGCCATGCCATATATTTTCAATACAGGTATTCACATTAAATTTTGACCAGACATTGGTATTAATTCAGTCCATAAAAAGCTATGTGTAAAAAAGTGGAATGACAAAAATTGACTGAATATGAAAAATTAAATTTACTTAAAACTTGGTGGCAAAGATTTTTTTGCAATACCAACTTCAAGATACCTCCTGTATGAGGAAACTAATAGCTCACAGTGCCCTGGTTGGATTTTGGTCCACTCCTCTAAACAGACCATCTTAAAATAGTGAAAATTGTTGGTGGATTATTGTTAATCTTGATGGGTCTTTAGTTTCTTCCACAAATGTCCTAATTAATTTGACTCTGGTGATTGATCAGGGCATAGCAACAACTTTATTTTGCTCTGGAATCCACTGAAAGTGCCTTTTGGAGTACGTTTTGAATTTTTGTCCTGCTGGAAGGCTTATCTCAAGAATTTCCTATTACATGGCTCCACTGATCTTTCCTTCATTCCTCATGCCAGTACCATGAGGAAAAAAATTTTCCCATACTATGATGCTTCCACCTCCAAACTTCACTGTTGGGGAATGATTTTGGATATCATAATTTTTTAGGATGATATGCAGCCAACATTCAATGTTGTTCAACTTCAAACAAGCCTCAATATGTCTTTTCTTCAATAATGTAGTATTCTGGGTTGTGTGCGTGCATGGAGGTCATGTCAATGAAGTCTACTGCCTATTGTTTTCTTAGGCAACTGTACCTGCTGCCTCCAGGTCTTTCTGGAGCTCTTTCCAAGTTGTCTTTAACTCTTCGGCAACCTTAGACTAACATGGCCAGAAATGTTGTGAGGCACTTTTGTGTGTTGCTGGAGTTCCTTTCACTTGCATCCCCAATGATGCTTACAGAAATATTTAGGAGCACAAAAATGCTGCTACTTTGTGAAGCAATTTCGCTGTGAAAGTCTTAGGAGAGCCCTGTGACAGCTTGATAACAAATTATTTGTATACATGCATTCAGAGGACTGTAGGCAATTTTCTAACCCATTAACATGCACTAACCCAGCTGAGCCTAATTGGCACAGATAGGAGGTAAAACTATTTGAAATTAGCTAGTGACCCACCTTGCCTCATCTTCCTGCTTTTTCAGTGTGTGTTCAGTACATATTTCCTCTCATTCTACTTTATTAATCACTCTATTTTTTGGATTACATTATTGTAATTTTATTATCTTTATGACGCCCAGTGAGGGGGTAGGGGACTAACCGCGACCCTGATAAGGATTAAGCGGGTGTGATAATGAATGAATGAATGAATTATCTTTATGAACTGAATCAAAATTTCATATGAATAACTGCACTGGAAATAAAGTTACTAAAAAAAAACTTGATATGTTGGACACTTATTTCTCTCATTGTATGAAGGTTCTTTTTGAGAAAAAAAAATTATTAGATACTTTTCTGTTTTTACCCAACTAGATGTTAGTATGGTGATAGACAATATTAATCTTAATATGAAAAATGTCTTAAATAACAAAAACTGCTAATTAAAGAGACAATCAGTGCAATTAGTGATTATGAGGTCATGGTTCCCAGAGCTGTTTTTGGGCTGATTCCCTCAATTCTCATTTTTACAAATTACAGCCATCTACAAAAAACTTTTTTTCCCCTAAAAGTGTTACACAGGGTTTTGTTCAGGCCAAACTCAGCAACAACAGTGGCAAAACAGTAAGTGTGTCATAAATCTATATTTTGGTTAAATCCGCTCTAAACTTAGACTTTCCAAAAACCTATTTTCAGATGTGCTGTTATATTGTGAAAAAAAACAAACTGTAAACATTTCTAGCCAAGACTTTTGAGCTCAGAATTGAATAAACAGAGGTGTTCCCTACAGACTGGTCATTATAGTTTTTAGAAATTGTATGTGGTTTTATTTCCAAAGGTTAGCAGATATGAGTTAACGTGTTTCATTCATTCAGTGGTTCCTAGATTGAATATTTATGAGATACATGTGAGGTAAGAGGTTTTTTGTTCATGTTAACCTCAGGTGAGATGTCTTTGTTCACGTTCACATTCAGTGGCTGCTTTTCCACCAAAGCTATGTTGTGAATTACCATGTCATTATCATATGAATGACAGATCGTGTAACTCGGCAGGAAAAAACACTCAGCTGTCAGACTCACTCTCACAAAAGTGTCCCTGCTTATTTAATTTCCTCTCACAAATATCTAAAAATTTCAGTTTGAATTAAGTTTCAGAAAGCCAACTCGAGAGGGTTAAGGAACTCTTCCAAGAAGCAGGCTAAAGATCATTACCCCCAATCCAACTTCTGCCCATAAGCATGGATTGTAGAGATTGAGGTGACTAGCTTAAAAAAAGAAGGCTCCAGACCTCCGCACTTATAACCACGTTCAGGGAAAAGACTTAAGGTTCAACAATAGGAAAAGTCAGCCACAAATTAATAAAATATAATCCCATAAATACAGAGTAAAATGTTCAACAGAAAAAATCTAGAGTTCTAACAGTTTATCTAATAAAGAACATTGTAAGCAGGGCCTTAAATAAATAGCCTCAAGTAGAGAGTGCAATGAATATCTCTGATGGACGAGACCATTTAAAACAGCAACTTAACATCACATATCAAAACAATTAAACTTCTATATTCTTCTTTTCTGCAGATGTTAACAAGCTTTCTGTGGGTGGACCATATTCTGTACTCACTAGAGAAAGCTAATTATATAACTTGGATAACAGGCTCCACCAGTAATGAGGGGCAGAGGAGTCAACACTCAAATTATCTTCAGAGCTCTGTGAAGGATATGTTATTTAAATATCTGTGTTTAATCTAAATAACTGCTATAACATGCCAAGGTTCAACTAAGCTTGATGCTAC
Organism: Crenuchus spilurus; assembly: GCA_036984385.1. Classification (NCBI taxonomy): domain Eukaryota; kingdom Metazoa; phylum Chordata; class Actinopteri; order Characiformes; family Crenuchidae; genus Crenuchus; species Crenuchus spilurus. The sequence continues at coordinate 87,085 of BRDA01007066.1, forward strand.
AAGTTAGCTGGGCAAAAACACAAAAGGGTAACTTTCAAAGAAAATTTTACATTACTCATTGCATGGTATTTTATTTAAAACAAGTTTGTAATTTTGAACATGCATGGTGTCTGTACTTTGCTAAACAATGATCACTCCCTTTACCCCACCCACTCTAGGCCACCTATGAGAGCACTGGGAATGAAAATACAAAATCAACAACTAAAAAATTATCCATTTTCATAGCTAAATGAATGCTGGTGAAATGCATTATACAAATACTAAATGTAGGTGTTCTCGTTGTTTTTCAAAAAGTATATGAAAGTAAATTTAATTGAATAAATAAATAAAATGTGTCTGATATAAAGTAAATTAACACGTACATAAAGCAGGAAAATAGTAAGCAAAAAAGTGACTTAAAAAAACGACATGTGGAAAGAGGACACAAAATATAAGCATTTTTAATTGTCATTCATGTTATGTCTCTGTTATGTCCTAATTTGTACTTTGTATTTTGATTTTTAAAACAAGCTTAGAAAAATGAAAGGAAGCCAAAGTATGTGATTTTTACTTGAATCAGTTCAATATTCATTGTATTCTGACAAAATGATATGCTGATGGATGGAAAATATAAAATAATCTCATCTCAAACCATTTTCTGAACAGATACCATTTCTGGTGTTAGACATGATATTAATTAGAAAATCAAAATGGGTAATATAACAATGTATTAATATATGTACCTCATCATAATTGTAGCGGTAGTCAGCTTTCTTCGATTTCAAGTCCCACAACACGACAAAACCACATTCAAAGCCAATCAAAAGCTACAAAATATAAACAAATACATATTATAAGACACAGAGTTTCAATGACAGTAAAATATATAACCAGCAAAACAATAAATATACTAATGCATCTCCCAATAAAATAATGAAAAAGTTTATTTGTGTTCATATTCTAATTTGATAAGGTAAACTTTAACGTATTTCATATTCATTACACAAAGTGATGTAAGCTTTTTGTTTTAATGTTGATACTGCTTGAATAGTATTTTACTCAAACTTCAAAATGAAATATTCCAATAATATTTTTATTATGAATTTCTGGTTTTCATCAGCTATAAGACATAAGATCAAAAGTAAAAAGCAAAAATGCTTAAAATGTCACTTTGTGTGTAGTGAATATTAAATATGACAGGTTAAGTTTTTTGAAACTGTATGAACAACGAGCTTTTCACAATGCTCATTTTTTAAATATAGCACTGAAAATAAAGCCTAAAAGCCTAATGACAAATTTTACTGCTTACCTTTCCCTCATCCATAGGGTTATCACTGATGTGCACTACAGGACCAGGGTGGGTCTTTGAAGAGCTAAAACAAGAACACAAAAAACAGGCAACATTGAATGCTGAATTACAGCGAAAGAGTCTGATTTTTGAAACCATTTGAAAATAGCCTGAGTAAAAGCAAGTATAAGAGATTTAGGTTGGGCTTGGATGACCTCGAGCATATATCAGAACAACATTTATCTACCTCAGTGGGCTTGGAAAGTAATTTAATTACACCCCCTGGAATGTGAAGATACCATCTCCATAGCAACAACAGCAGGAACAGCAAAGTGAGGATGGACACTAGAGAGACTCCATCCTGGTGGAATGACCACACAACGCTGCAAATTTACCTACTGCCTTCAACTGCATCATTAGCATTACAAAATATGTGTGAAAATTAAAAAAAATCTGAGGTTTTAAATGTTTTTCAACAAGTTTGAACTTTTTAAAGATTAAAAAGTAGACAATCAACTCAGGCAAAAGCATAGAAGTTACTCAAAACAAGGCAATTTTTGTCTCTGCAAACCAAAAAAAGATGTTATGCCACTTCTGACCATTTATATTTATGACATTTTTGTCCTCATTTAAGCAGTTCTAACTTTATTGCTTTGGATCTTCGTTCATAGACATCTTTGCTAGGAGAAAAACAAAACCAAATGTGTGTGCGTCTATTCTTTTAACTTCTTCCTTGTTTCTATGACAACTCATCTGGATGCCTGCATCTCTGAAACTGTGATGAGTACAGATGAGCAAAGATAGCCACAGCAAACGATCTTCACTCAACATCCTACCACTGGAAGCACTGGGACATGGACTGCTACTGACTTCACAACCCATTACTTCATGACATGTAGTTCCCTATTACGTCTGCATGTCCAGTAATATAAATAGCATTAACACTAGCAGTCAAGTGAAAGTGACAAATAACGCACAGACAGCAAAATCACACAGCTGCATTAACACCTACAGGTTTATGTAGGTCCAGCTAGACTCAAATGAACACTAAGTAATTATTCAATACGGCAGGTGTTAGTTCAAGACAGGGTATTGGGTGTAGAAAACCTAATGAAATTAATTATTTTTGTATTACTGAAACAAACACATGGAGGGCATGATAGCTAGGCAGGGTTAAAGTCAAGTAGACTTACAGTTCAATGGCTTTGTTCCACATGATGACATAGCCTGAGAGTGTGAAGGACTCCACATTGACAATATGAATGTTCCCTCTTTCTGTGCCAACATACAGCCATTTACTCTGGAAGGGAAGATGGCAAAACGTAATCCTGCCAAAGTACAAGCAAGAGAGAAAAATCACATCATTAAAGGTGATTGCTGTTTAATTTATCCCAATGCCCCATCACACCTTTGAAGTCCTGATGTCATGACAGATTTGTGGTTTAAAGAGGCATATGGGCAAAAATGTCAACAAGAAAGTGATGTAAAACACAGTAAAATCTGGCAGCATGAATTAGTCATCATCTGCCTCTACAGACGGCTCTGACTCCATGAACCTGAATAAATCAAATGATATCATAGCAGACTGTACATGGTTGCCATGGTGTAATGTGAGTTCAGGGGAAGTAAGGGCAAGACTGATGTCCTCAGACTTTTAAAAATGAAAACACTGTCTTTTTCTTCTAAGCTTTCATATATCCAATGATTTAACAGCTCATGCCATGATTAACAATGCATAGGCTAATTTTGGAATATCTTATCATTAGCCTGATACATTTCAGCTAAAAAGCTGTGAGAATGCAGTTCATCATGCACATTTCTTACCTCTCCCTGTTAAACTTAAGGGAATGGAGAATGGCTGGAATCTTCTGTCTCAAATTCCATAAGTGAACACTGTCATCAGCTAAAGCACTCACCAGCGCACCCTGTGGTAGAAAGCATATAGATTTTGATGCTGAAATGAAGCTACAGGAGAGAACACTGCATAATGAACATGATGAGGACTGTCACTTTTCATTATATAAGTAATCAAACAATTATTTTGATGATTAGCTGAATGATCAAAGGTTTTGAGAAAGGTCAAGAAATAAAAAGACAGTTATGAACAATAAATCATACAAAACTGTTTCAAAATATTACACTTTGTTGGAAAGTAGATATTTTTATATTATTCATGAGTATGAAACTCATGAATAATATAAAAAGCAACTGGCAAGAAAAACGCACATAAATTGCTATGTGCATCAGACTTTTTTTTTTGCTATAAAGACCAGTAATATTTTTTTTAAAAAAGATGCATCATCCTCATGCTAATTGCCATAATAACTGCAATTTCATTAAGAAGGTAAATTTCAAAAGATGGCTTTTTAAACCAAGTAATTGAGTTTAATTGTGTAATCACAGGCGCTCTAAACATCATACATTAAAAAGAAGAATGGATGCTCATTTATGACATTCAGTCTCAGATACAGACCGTGTAAACCTACCAGCACAAATCTAAAGCGTGGGTGCGGAACTAGCTGATGAAAATGACAGCGCTCGAGGACTCACCTCATTGATGAGAAACTGCAGCTGGATGACAGCCGAGTCGCTCTCATGCTGGCAGTAACACTCCACTCCTGCTCGACCAAAGCTGTGTTCAGCCAGTCAAGGATAACTCAGTGAAACTTTAAAAGAATAGTCACTACAACAATTAAGTTCATGTTTAGAATACAATTAATAAATGTTATGTTGTAAATAATTGACTTATGATTTCACTTGTATCACTTCCTGGCAAATAAGCTCCCTATAGGTCCAGCACTAGAGGGAGTCTGGTCCCAGAGGGCTATGAATAAAATTAACGAGGATATCGTTCATTGACTTCGCTAAAAGGATTACACTGAGTCCCTGTGCACAGGCTTAAGCCATGTTAGTGTGTGCAGCAGTCCTTTGGAACACTACACTAGAAATGCTCTCAACCACTGCCACTCCACAGGCACACTGCCCACACACAGCCAAACTGCCATTCACATTCAAATGAATACAGCATGCAGCAGTCCTGTTACCAAAGCCATCAGAAAGAAGGAAAACAGACAGAGATGATGGTTGCATATTTAAGCAAATACTGATGTATATTTAAGCCAAATTGGGAGTTTTTGTAGAATTTGATTGGAAGATAATTCATCAAAAATCATCATCATCCTTCTTACTTTATGTTTGCTCAGCCTTTACAATCTCAAAACACATGTAATTGGGAGCTTTGCATAGTAGATATACAGCAACATACACTTAACTCATAACAAAAAAGAACAGGACAAGAGCACTATAAAAAGTTAAAAAATGCATATTCAAAAGGTGAAATCAATGGAGAAAGAATTGAGCATAGCATACCAACTTCACAGGTTAATAAGCAGATTAATCCAAACCATACAAACAAAAGAGAACACCAGGTATTTCATCTGATTTCTCCTCACTCTCCAGAAGGTTGACAGCGCCCTGCTAATCACCTTACTGTAAAGCACAAGTAGAAAAGCCCCTCACAAAGCTGTCCCTTAGACAGTCAGTGTTAGACCCCACAGCAGAGGTCAGCTTCTCTACATGTCCCTCTAATTAAAAGAGCTGTTTATCACAATGAACAAACACAATATGGAATTGACGAAAGCCTTTGTTATTTTGAGGAAACCATGAACCATGCTCATTAGATAGTATCAAGACAGAAAAGGTCCACACTATAAACAGGAAATGTCAGCTACTCTCAGAATGCATGCAGTCAGCTCATGAGTCCTAAAAGGAAAGGCAGTGTTCTCAGCCTGTTACAACTGTCAACTATTTAATGGTTTCATGGATGTTCATGCTGAGCTTTACTCACTTCAAAACCGATATTCTTAATGCTTTACGTAACAAGCTAAAGTAAGACATGTTGTATAAAAGCATATGACTTTTAACATAAGCTAAGGGAAGGCCGTTGTATAAAAGCATGCCTGTTAAACAGATCAGCAATGGTAAACAACAAATAGCATAGAGGCATCATGTGTACTGGATCACTGGTAAAGAACTTACTTTGCTGACTAGGCAGTGAATTCTAAAAAAAAATAAAATAAACACTTCACAACCTACAAATCCAAATATAAGATAGCAGTGCCAAGAACAGCAAATGGATGTTTATGTCTTCTATGGCATCTTAATAATTCATGTTCTGAACTGTATGTTGATCCCTGCATTTGGTTACTGTAATATTTATTGCAATAAATCGCAGCAGATGACGACACGTCTTGATTAAATTTATGCAGCTGTTATGTAGCAGGCAGGCGGGGAACCTCCTGCTTTCTCCTCTCATCCCGTATCTGCTTCTTCCCCTTTTAAAATGAACTGGAGGAGGAATGGGGTGACTCTTTTACACAGCAGGCTTAGCTTTCCAATGCTCAACTCTTTGGACTAAATAAATAACACTGGGCCATTATAAATAAAGAGCAGCGGACCGTGACTGCATTATTTATTCATAACTCCATGCATCAGGCAGAGTGGCAGCGGCAGGCTCGGGACAAGCTTCAACTCCCCTCTCTCTCCCTCCCTCTCTGTAGGTCTGCATGGACAACAGGCCAGTGTCAGTCAACAGGGTCAGGCCCTGACCACAAGCAGTCTACTGTACTGTACTACAACTGAAATATACAGGACCCACTGTGGAGTGACCAGCACAGTTCAATACTGAAGAACAGGTCCAACAGATAATACATAACCAAGAGATAATACACGTTACTCTTCAGAAAAAGAAGAAAAAAACTGCAATAGCATACAATTATTAATGATATAATTATAATTTTATACCCCTGAGAAAAGAAATACCCTTTCTTGATTGGCTAGCATTCTTTATAATAGGATACCTCTAAAGTAGATACAGTAATCTATTCATTTTTCTATTTCAGTTGTCTGGAAACTTACAACACTAACTATAACAATCATAGTAAATATCTGTTGATTGACAACATGCGATAGACCAACCTACAACAGCAGCCAATAAAAAAATTATTATTAAAAAAATAGCAATATTGGTAATATCTATTTATCTATTTTAATTTCTCTGTATCAACATATATTTGTTCAAACAAAATTGATCAACACTACCTTCTACATTACCTTCTAGATTACTTCTCATGTTATCGTTGTATATATAAATACAGGTAATCCCCGGGTTTCGTCGTCCCCGAGTTACAATGTTTCGTGGTTACGACACATCTCCTATTTACTGTATAAAGCCTTTTTTCGTGTTTGGTGTACGCGGCGGTGTACGCGGCGGTGTGCGCGGCGGAAGAATACATGGTTATGCGGCTGTTTCCTTTCATTATTAAACGTATTTTATATGCACTGAAGGAAGTGTTTTGACTGGACTAGTGGAATTTTTGATATTACCGTGTTAGGATAGGTGTTAGGATAGGATAAGTGCTTACAGTATGTTATTTATGTACAGTATTTACGTATGTCCCGACTTAAACGAAATTCAGTTTACGATTCGAATGTAGGAACGGATCAACATCGTAACCCGGGGACTACCTGTACTCAAAAAATCCCTAAATGTATCGCAACTGGGGTTTGGGGAGTTCTTGGCTTCCATCTTGTACATTCACTTCATATATCGGAACACTGTGACAGTTGTTTTCCACTGCATAATAGTATAAACATATTTTACAAACTATCAATAACAAGAAACATATTTGTTTAAACATTGTCCATTCTCTTTGTCTATTTAGCAGCCCTCCACATTCGTCAAAGAGCCTGTTTTGCCATGAAAAGTGGAGGGTTTCGGCTAATTAAAGATTGCATAATTTTCTTGTCCTGTTAAAAGCATAGAATGAAAATCTTTTTGCCTCAAGGTGGTTTACACTTCAGAAAGCGTCGAGTGCTGACATCACAACAAGGTGACAAAAGGCAAGCTTTGGAATGTTTTCCACGAGGTACTGTCACAAATACATCAAAAGGTTTTTAGTTACGGTTATGGTGTCTTTATTAACAATATCTGTTAATGAAATATCTAATCTGTGCTGAAACACGAAGTACAAAATCAATGGGAAGAAATAAACAGGCTATGACCTCAAAATCTATTACTTCAAAATGAGCCGTTTTTACTATTTTACTTTCCATACATGGGCTGTACGGACTGGAGAGTGAATAATAATGTGAAAATTTGCCCCCTTTCTTTTGACTGACAGTGTATTGCAATGACTCCATGAATGCTGCTATAATTAAACATCTTGAGTGTAGAAACTACATTGCAAAGGCAGTATTTCTAAAATGGGACATTTTTTACTCACAGGTGCTTAATCTGCATGAATTCATTCAGAAACCTTCTTTTTGTACTATCTCAGCAAGTACTCAAAACATGAGTCACCTTATTTTATAGGCAACATATTATTCAGCTGCTACAATTGGTGACATGTTAAACAGCAGAAGCTTCCGGGACGAAAACAAACAAGCTTGCAATCTGATAAGGGTGCTGTCATATACTGCACACTAATAAAGCAGACCTCAAGTGAATATGAGCAGCTCTGATATAAAAGACATGGCTGTCAGCATTCACCACCACTGCTGACATTTGTTCTCACTAACTGAGTGCTGTCAACAAGGTAAGTGAACTAGCTCTCCACACACAAAGCAGCAAGAAGAGGCAGACAGAGATAGTGATAGAGAGAAAGAGAGAGAGGCAGAGAGAAACAGACAGAGATCTTCTTATAGTCAATGAAAAAGACAACTTGACCTGTCTGACCAGATAAGAATCCACTGAATTCTGACACATGACAAACTCAGACACATTTACCAACATAATCCTGACGCAACCCTCAAAACTTTGTATGTCCACTGGCTGAAGAGTCAGCTACATCTTATGTTGGTTATAAGCTAATGTGGTACAGTGGTATACAGTTCATGCTAATTGCCATCACGGTATTGGCTATTTGCAGTACTGATACTGCAGTAGTCTACAACATATAAAACAGTTTCTAAATATTCACACGACTTAAGGACATCGGACAAAGACAACATGAGACAAATAGATGACCACATGACCAATCAAAGACATTCTTTGAGACAAAATAAAAAGGCTAGGGTCTTTAGCCTAGTTTGTGCAATCATAGTTTGGAGTCAGTCATGATATAAATTCAGACCACTTTCGCAATATACCAGTTAAAATGCCATTTTCATGCATTCCCATCAATTAATTACAGGGTCTTAAACCAAAAGACCAGCAACCATTTTAGCAGTGAGTCTCTCCATCTCAAATTACAACACATTGGTTTCTTCTAGTGGAGAGGATGTGAACCTCACCGTGCCAGTTGATCAGCTTTACAGTCTACATTCGTTTTAGAAAGAAAAAAAAAATGCTACACTTCCAGCTATTTAATGTAACACATGGCAACCACCAAGTGGGAGATAAAACACAGCATTATCGGCATAAATAAACCAAATACCAATTGTGTAAAATGTCCAGTAGCTCTTTCAAAGCTATAGCAAACATGGCTAAGCAAGAGCTAAAGTTTGATACACAAAAATTTGCAAAGTACTTGTGCTTTTTATTTTTGCTCAAAAATAATCATGATTTTGCAGTAAGTAAAAATATCATGATTTTGCAGTAAGTTATCAAATCATGAAAATTACAGACCATAAACACCCCTAATTAAGACACATTATCCAAATAATACAAAAATGTGTACAAAACTCCTTAACCATGCCATATCAAGGCTTCGTTTGTGTATTTCTGTTTTGACTGCAGAGCAAAACAAAGATAAAGCATTTAGAATTTAGAAAAAGGAAGGAACCTAACTTGCACTTGCACACACAAACACTAATGACCGAGAAGCTGTGTAGTGAAAATAAAAAGTTTCAAAAGCTAGTGAATGAGACGCTAGTACTTGCTCACTCTTGCTCTGTCCACACAGGCCCATTAGTGCTGTTCACATTGACAGAGAGGAGCTAGAAGGATCTGCTCAAACAAGATTAACAGCAGTGTAATCAAACAGGCCCTGGACGCTTTAAACAAACTCAGGTTGAGTCTCAAATGGCTGATATTCATCAAGCTCCACAGCAAATGCAGCGTACTGCCTACAGAGAGAGGAGAGGTGGCAGAAGAAAACAGACACTGATCAGCAGAGTGCAGCACAGAAAAAAAAACCTGGTTTATGGTTGATGTTCTCATTAAGCTAGTGAGTTTATAACCCCAGTCATTTCTACATTTATACCAAAGGATAATGCTTTTGAAGCTCTTTCTGATTAAAAATACAACAAAATAAACAAGAGCAGCAAGAAAATTGGTTGGATGAAGATCACATCAGTTAGGACCACAGAATTGCTATGGGTGCAACAATACAACATGGTGCAACCGTGTTTTATTGCAAGATGTACTGTAACATTATGAAATATCATTGTATTGTGACTACAGTGTTATCTTGTGGGTGTGTCAGCTTGGGGCCATCAACGTTTGGTCAGTATGTTAGATTAGTACAGTACAGTACTTCTGTTTAGACAACGAAGAAGGATCATGCAAAACGGTCACTCCGTTTTCAATTACTGTGCAGTTATATGCTCAAATATGCTAAAAAATTTAAACTGGCAAGAATTTTTTACTCCTAATATTGCTGCACTGAAAAATGTATTAATCCACAACACATCCACATTGTCTCAAACTGAATTACTATATTCAGAAAGTATTATATCCCTACAAACTTATTTCCTTAGTCCAGTATTGGCTATAAAAAGCATGCAATGACAAATTTCCCTACAGAATATGTCCGCTCTAGCAGAATGAGTGGCAAAGCATTCTTCAGCATGGTTGTGTTTATTAACGGAAACTGCAAATCCAAGAATGAAACAAAAGATTATCTGCTTAAATTAGTGGAGGTTAGATTTGAGAGTTCTGTCCAAAGTAACAGAAAATCAGCTGCCCATAGATAAACATGTGGCCAAGAATCAGGTTTCCAAACACGTATATGTACCCAAAACCAATGCAAGGGAAGTACAGTCAGAAAAAGCCTGAAAGTACATATGAATACATGAGCACCCATTTGAACTGGCTTCATGAAAATACTAGTAAAGTCAATCACACAACAGTTCTTTCCCATTTTAGCTTTAGTTTTTTGTGTTTTCATGGCAGTTACACTGAACACTAATGGTGCCACTCTGTCTTTCTACCACTTAGTGGGCGTATCGACAGTGACTCTTGCCAACAGTGATGTCACATGCATACCTTTTATTCTTTTATCAGTCCTGGTTAACACCTCATTGTAATACCACATATTTAGAATTAGTCTGATAATCACAGCTACAGAAGGTACAGCTTTCAGTTTCAGCAGTGATTTTGAATTCCGATATATAGATATACAAACCGGATTCCAAAAAAATTGGGACACTAAACAAATTGTGAATAAAAACAGAATGCAATGATGTGGAGATGGCAAATGTCAATATTTTATTCGTAATAGAACATAGATGACAG
>BRDA01007066.1:97908-110116 GCA_036984385.1 Crenuchus spilurus
GAATAAAATATTAGATGTTGGCACCTCCACATCATTGCATTCAGTTTTTATTCACAATTTTATTGTCCCAACTTTTTTGGAATCCGGTTTGTATTAATAAACTTTGTATAGTATTAGCTTGCCTATCAACGGCAGCTTAAAAATGTTACAGTGCCAATGAAAACAATCTTAGTAGGAGAAGCAGTGCACTGATTAGGCCTTTTACATTAGCCAAAGTCCAGAATGTCTGTGGAATGTCCTGGCACACAGAATGATAGTCACATGGACATTAACCCTTTAATAGAATCAGCTGAATGGCTCTTACAGACTGCTTCACTGCTGAGAATGAAGATGAAAAGGTTGCAGACTTGAAAAGAGTGACACTTCCTCAACTCACACACACTTCCTCATTTGGTAAACCAACATGGTCTGAGGTACGACACTCATAAGATGCATGCGTCAGATCACTAGATCAAACAGACATCACAGGATCGCAGAACGTTGCATGAAACATTAGCCAATATGTAGGTGCACAGAACCTAGATGAGAACTAACACAATGTAGGCCTGGAACTTACTTTTAAAAGAAAGAACCACAGCCTACAAATTCTTAGTGTTTTACCTACAACTTCAATTTATGATCAAGCAAAATTCCAATATTTAGTACATGTAGTCAAAGACTGGAATAGCAATAAGAATGATTTTTAACATATTACTGTATGCAGGAATGTGTCATGTATCCTAATCTGTTTAACAAGTGTTTTATTGATCAAGATAAACACAAAATCACTAGAAATCCTCTAACCATAAAACCAAGTCAAATGTTATGTGAGGCCTAACATTTTTGCAGAAAATGCACAAAAGCCAACAAGAATTAATACATAGCCATGAACAAATCATTTTTAAATTACATGTTTATTTTTTAATAAATGCCTTGTTGAGATTACAGTATGCCATCCAGGCTGTGGATGTGGTTCCCCTTGCTGAAAGGGAGGAGGCAAATCAATGCAGCCTGTCCTTTGATAAATGGACCAATCGGCTGAACGACAGCAAGTCCATCAGCACCCCCGAGCACATTAACACATCCAGGCAACGACTGTGCTTCTGAACACATCACTCCTCAACACATTGCTCTGGCATTGAGCCAAGTCAAGCAGGTGGGTGGCCTCAGAGTTCCCAAAAGTCCAACTGGCACATCCACACACCAATGTCGTTTTTTAATAACCCTACAGCATGCATTAAGCAGCAATCCCGCCCCAAACTAAGTTCAGCAAGGCCAACATTTTCCCATTTGGGACTGTACCACAATATTGGGCTATGTAAGACAGCTTCAAGTTAACATATGACATCTTCCCAATTAATTATACTCACAGATACCTCAAAATACAAAGAGGTGCAAATGTTTGTCTTAATTTGCAGGGGTGCACCAATATTGGAAATTCTGTGCCAGTGTTGATGTCCAATATTTTTCAAGTACACATCTGTCAACATCAACACGGAAGACACATGTACGGACTGATCTGAAGTGCAGTAAAACAGAAAATGCAGCCATCTGAGCATCGTCACATAACCATTCTAAACTTCCAAAGTACAATTAATGTGCTCTCAAATACTGATTTAACTGATCAGTCACATCTAATGCTGTGGTCAACAAAAGCTCATAAGTCAAAATTATGATTAGGAAACAAAGCAATGAAAACACCCCCAGTAAATGGGAATTCCTACTTGGAATCTCAGGTTGGGTGTCAAAATTCAGCATGTGGTATCAAATCACTGCCCACAACATGAACATTAATAAAGAATCAATGCTCTAATTTTAAGACTCACATAAAGCAATCAACATATAGACAAATAGAAAACAATCCCTAAAGTTCATTTTGAGAAAGTAAATACAATATGAAGAGTAAAATTATTACTCTTATCATGGAGGTATCCATGTTTTTCCTTACTTTTAGGGCCAATGCACAGAGGTTGAAAATTATTTAATATCTATCAACCTAGTTCAAAATAATATTCAAAAATATTTTATCCACCATTGATATGATCCCAGCAATCACTGCACACACTAAACTAAAAACACTAAACTTTTGCCTTGAGTCCAGTTACATGCACACCCATTGCACTCGCTAACACCACTTGATGTCACACCGAGTCTTGTTTTGTTTTTTACTGTGTATGTGGACAGAAATAAAGGTGACAAGACTATCTGATTGTAAACACATCGAGATATGAGATGAAGCAGCATTCTAGAAGAGCTTGGCTGCACATGTCACATGGTCTAGCAGACGCGCCCAGCAGGACCAGTGATGATTCCAGCACGTGTGAGGTGGCGTTCTGGCAGTGAGTGAGCAGAAGCGATGATGAGGCTGGCTCTGCAGCATATGGCAACAGAGCTGCTCATGCCACAGCAGAGATATCATTAATGAGAGCAACTCTTCCAGGAATTCACAGTCAGCTGCTAAGAAACATGCCACTGAAACTTGAACACTGCAAAAATGAAAGACAAAAGGATCTTCTTCAAAAGCATCCTTCTGGCTTAAATGACAACCCTGATCATGGGTAAATGCCCAAAATACTGAAAGCATTGAAAAGAATGCACCATACTCACATTAATCAAGGAATAATCATAAAACATTTATTGTTTTACTAAGCATATTGCTTCATTATGGTTAAATACGTATTTCTTACATTCTTCAAACAAAACCATACCAGATCAAATGGGGTTCTTAGTTGTAATGTCATTGAAAAAAAATTTACTGGTTATTTAAAACTATCAATGAAGATGTCTCAAAATCCTGTGCAAGTGTATAGAACCAAAACTGTTAGGGTTCTATATTAAATAAGAAGTGCATATCTAAACCAAGAACCATTTCGTGTATGATCCCTTAACACTGCCTATTTGGAGGTAGGAATGTCTAGTTTGCTTCATGTAATATTATCTTCCTATTTATATGTAGGGGTTATACGAAAACTCTTGTGTAGAGCACAAATACCACAACGTGAAAATCATACATCCTTAGATATTTTTGAGACAATACAAGAAATAAATAACCAAAAAGACTAATACTATAACTGGAGAAAAACACAACCCTAACAAGTCACACATGCAGATATAAAACCTTCTCTCCAACACAGTTACCTTCTTATTCAAAGGATACAGTCTTAGTGCTCCACTCTGTGTCCCAATGGCCAATATTTTTTGTACAGGGTCAAAAGCCATGGCAGAAGGTTGGTATGGGAAGCCATGTCGCACCGTCTGTAAAAGAAAATGCAAGTTGCGTTAAACCATCAATTTTACCCACAGTAAGAGTTAAATGGGATGCACATCTTTTATCACATTCAAGCATTTTAAAGCAAATATAGCACTATATCTAGGTACCATACAGTGGGTCCAGAAAGTATTCATACCCCTTGAACTTTTTCACATTTTGTCACCTTACAACCACAAACGTAAATGTATTTTATTGAGATTTTAAGTGATAGACCAACACAACGTACCACATAATTGTGAAGTGGAATGAAAATTATACATGGTTTTAAAACTTTTAATCAAATAAAAATCTTAAAAGTGTGACGTTCAAAAGTATTCAACCCCTGTACTCTGATACCTCTAAACAAAATTCAGTGTAATCAGAAGTCACTTCCTTAGTTAATAGAGTCCAGCTGTGTGTAATTTAGTCTCAGTATAAATACACCTGTTCTGTGAAGGCCTCAGTGGTTTGTTAGAGAACACTATTGAATTGAACTCCAAACCTACCAAGACATGGCCGTTCACCTAAACTGACAGATTGAGCAAGGAGAGTACTGGTCAGAGACGCAGCCAAGAGGTCACTCTGGAGGAGCTGCAGAAATCCACAACTCAGGTGGGAGAATCTGTACACAGGGCAACTATAAGTCTGCACTCCAGAAATCTGGCCTTTATAGAAGAGTGGCAAGAAGAAAACTATTGTTGAAAAAAAACATAAGAAGTGCTGTTTACAGTTTGCCAGAAGCCATGTAAGCTTGTAAATGGCACTTCTTATGTCTTTCTTTCAACAATAGTTTTCTTCTTGCCACTCTTCCATAAAGGCCAGATCTGTGGAGTGCAGACTTATAATTGTCCTGTGTCCTCTTTGCTTCCAGTGCATTCCAGTGACACAATTTCTTTTTTTTAAATCAATCTATTTTTGTTTCTAGCAAATTGATACTGACTGATCAATTAATGTACTTAGTCATAATTTTTTACTTTAACTTGCTTTGGTGAGAAAAAAAAATTACAATGGTCACAATGTAATTTATTCACATATGTTTAATGTATGAACATAAAAACTGAGGTAACTAGAAATCACCAAATAAAAATTCAAATGTGAAACGCCTGCTTCAATGAACATAGAAAGGGCATTCAACATTGTCTACATTTAAACATTTGTTCAGTACACAGCTCATATAAAACTCATTTCAGTTCTGTCAAAACAGACCCAGCATCCTGTTTGTGCAACTTCATGCAGGATGATGTTACTGTTACTTCTTACATAAGAGTGGGAAGCAACACAAGAATTTCTTCACAGCATTAAAAGGCCCAGAAATATTTTTTCTCCTGGTTGCAC
Source organism: Crenuchus spilurus (assembly GCA_036984385.1). Lineage (NCBI taxonomy): Eukaryota > Metazoa > Chordata > Actinopteri > Characiformes > Crenuchidae > Crenuchus > Crenuchus spilurus. The sequence continues at coordinate 102,473 of BRDA01007066.1, forward strand.
AGTGTTATATAGCAAAAACAGCCATAGTTAATTTTCATTGTTAATTAAAACCTCTCTTATGATCAGACCTTGATAAACCTGATATAAATTTAAAAAAAAACTCTGTTCTACTGTCTCATGCAAATAACTTCAACATCTGATAAATATAATGGTTTCTGATCATCTTAAGTTTTAATTTATGGACTATATATATGGAATAGGAAGGAAATTCATCAATGTTTACATACAGTTACATACAAACCTATTCAGATTTAATAACATTTAGAGAGGGTCATTGGGCTCATTTCTTCTTTCACAGGGGCTCCTCTGTGACTTTATTTATGTCCAGATGCACTATGCAAAAGTACAAATGAACTATAATCATATTAACATGCAGTAAAATGTAGTGATGTTAATATCATCCAGATGCAGGGGTTAAAACATTGAGAGGTGATAAATGTTAAAAACACTGTCCCTCTGATAAACTAAGACGATCCAAATAGGGCTCATGTTAAACTCCTATTTGAAAAAGTGATGAAAATCCAGTTTTCCAAAATATGGTCCCCACAATGTCTTGATAAGCTGCTAAGGCAACAGCTGCCAAGATGTGACCAGGCCACTTGGCGAGCTAACATTAACAGCTGAGGTTAGTACAGGAACAGTTTTATTAAACAGCAACACTACCCTGACAGGTCTACAGACTATTTCATTTAACAGCTTCATATAAGAGGCTGAAATACAGGCTGGCACTGACAAGCCACAAATAACAACAGAACACCTCAGTTTGCTAACCTTCATATTTCCGGGCATATCACATGGCTATGGTGGCTATAATACAGAAGTCTATACAAGCTCAGCAACATTCCAGTGAAAACAGCTAGAATGAAACAGCTATTACACCAAAGATGTCAACAGCTCTTCTAAAGAGATTTGCAAGTAATGTTAATAGCTAATCATTTTAATAGCTACACTAACATCAGCTACCTGAAAAGATCACATGACGGCAGATACTGATTATAATCTGTTAAGCTACACAAACTGCTGGAGAACAGACCAGCCTAATGTAATCAATAGCTGATCTGTTGCTATCAATAACGTATAAGTTTTCTGTGCGCAAAAAGTAACCTTACAATCAGTTCAGATGCTTTCGATATCAGAACCGCACCAAACTACCCATGTAAATGCTACAAACACGTTACAGCCTCAAAAGCTGACGTTAAATAAGGAGGGCATTTTAACGCTAACCGGTCGTGCATAACTTGGCTAATGAGCATGAATGTTGACAGACTTGTGTGCTACGTGGAAGCAGAATAGAGAGTGAACTGCAGCTCACTGCTGGCGGAAGCTGCCGTAGGGCTGGCTAACAGGCTGCTAGCATGCAGGCAAGAGCGAGATTAGCAAAGCTAACAACCACAGACACCTCATAAAACAAACAAACAAAATAACCACAACCATGCCCACCTTGCACAGCTGAAAATGTTCAGACTGCAGAGTCTCTTGAATAACGTCGTTATCCCTGTTGCCTGACTGAGGCGAGGCAGACGAGGACGAAGAGGAAACCGCAGTCAAACCGTCCAGCACCTTTCTGATATTAAACTTCTTCATGCTTTCTCCTGACAACACATCAATAAACCAAGAAAACACAAAGAGGGAGAACGCGGCCAGCTCTCCTGCAGTGCTATTTTCTTGTCAGTCTCACATGTCAGGCGGTGTTATTAAGCCGTCCTCCGTGCCCAAAGTTAACATACTGCAACGCACAGGCTACAAAATCGTTAGCAAATACTGGTCGTTTTCCATTCGCAGCGTCGCACTGACACAGTCGATCCAGTCGGATTCCTGCTCTGCTTAGTCCCGCCCCTCGTTCGCCAGCACGCGCTGGGTTGGTTCTCCACCCGTTTTCCGGCTCCCGCATTCGTATTGGCTAGTTCGCAGTCACTAGCTGCCCTCTGGTTCTCATAAATAACATGTAATTAAAGTTGGTTAAAATCATTTTAGCCTCTTTTCACCCATGACCCATAGTGTCTTAAACTTGAAGTCATGATGCATTGTTGCCTACATTGGTGCCTTAGAAGTCAGCATTGAGATAAAGACATTTCTGACGTTTGAGACACACTCAGTCGGCATCAATACACTGCTAAACTATAAACAACTTTTTGCTAGCTCGTGGTGTTTCTTTAAAAACTGACCAAAGAGTTTTAAAATGCAGCCTTTTATGCAAACATCATCGGATACGGACATTACTTTATGCCTTTAAGAAAACCGCATGAAAGTGTTGGTGTTTGGAAAAGAGAAGATACATGAGGGTTGTGTCTCAAACAAGACAGATGTCTTGATATCTTGTTGCCCAAATAGGTGTTTTAGAAGGCAGCGCTGAGAGACATCTGTAACAGATATCTAAAACACATTCTGCTGTTTCAGTGTATAAATACACTGAAACACTGTCAGCTTTCTGCTAACTATTAATGTTTCTTTAAAGGGTCAAATATTTTTTTTATAAGGATCAGAGTTTTTAAATGCAGTCTTTTGTGTAATCATTGGGTTTGGACACGACTTTTCTGCATTTCTTTTGCCTCAGAATACAGTCTGAGTAGGCAGTATTTTACATTTGAGACACAGCCCAGAAACCGTTTGTTGTCTGAAGATATTTTGCATTACCGTTTTAGTATAGCTAGTCTAATTAAGACAACACTAGTTAAAATATTATTTATGTTAAAAAAAAACTTATACTCTAGTTTCGAAATGTTAAGGGAAAATGGACGGACGCAGACACCCATAACTTAGTATTGTTTTACTAAATCAACCACAATACATTACATTACATTACATTTAGTGGACGCTTTTATCCAAAGTGGCTTACAATAGTATAAAAGTACAAATGCAAAAAATACTAAAGTTAAATAATTAACATTTTGATATCGAATGTTGAATGCATATCAGTACTCATGGGGAGTAGTTGGGATCACTAGAGCAGGTGCTCTTTGAAGAGCTCGGATTTTAGGAGTTTCTTGAACCCAGTGAGGGACACCTCTGCTCTAGTGGTGGTAGGCAGCTTGTTCCACCATCTGGGAACTACTGAGGAGAACAGTCTGGATTGCTTTGTGTGAATGTTAGAGTTTGGGTTTCCAAAATCCCTCGATAGGGCAAGTGTCAACTACCAATCAGCTGAGGAGGCGGGCTTTGCCGGAAACCAGGTGGGTGAAAAAAGTAACGCCCCCAACAGCAACGCCAGAAGTGACCCGGATGTGCGTGGTTACAGCTCACTGATTCCAGTTCAGGGTTAGACATATCAATCTGATATTTTCGCTTTATATTCAAGTTCTTGCGTGTTTTATGTTTAGCACAATTTCTTTAAAACATTTACAGAGAGTATGAATATTGTTCTGATGAAGACTGACTACTTCTAACATAGGCAGTTTATATTTATATATGTGGAAAAATTATGCTAGTTTAATATACTTAGAAAACAACTTTTCACAAGCCTGCTGGTGCTTCAGTGTGCCTTTTCATAGCCTTTCAGTTTTTCACCCCAGTACTGACACATAAACACTTTAGTGTGAGAAATACAGGACTCGCCCCCACTGGAACGACTGGTCTGTCTGGCATTGTGAGAACTTGGTAACACACGAATCTCCTGGATCTCCTCTAAATGCGTCACTGAGGTCTATATTCACTATGCTACACTGTGCATACTTAACTTCCTTTGTGTCAAAGCAGTGCAGAAAATCTCCAGACATCACAATATCAATGCTTAATATTGACATTGCATCTGTAGAAATCAAATGCAGATGCTGTTGTATTGGGTAGATGTAATATGATAAAAATTGTTCATGTGTGAACTGATTAAGACATAACACATTCAGACATTTCCCCTGCATATGTAGATGCTCTCCACACTGAGTTGTTTGGATAAGGCAGTGGTTTCATAGTATTTAAACAACATTTAGGGCAGCAGTCCATCTCCTATTTCAGGCAATACTGCCTAAGTTATCTTCGCTAGATGATCATTTCAAATACTCATTGTCCATTTTATCAGCTCAATTGACAACACTTTGTATTCCATCTGTTTATCTTTATACTTTTTTGACCTTTTTTTGACTTTCACCCTGTTCTTCAGTGGTCAGGACCCCCAGAGGACTCGCACAGAGCAGCAATTATTTGGGTGTTGGATCACCTCAGTGACGTTGACTTGGTGGTACCTTGACGGGTAAGTCAATGTTCAGTCATTACAGGTATCTAAGAAAGCTGTAAAGAGATCATTGTATATTCCCAGAGACCTGACTGACAATTACATTTAAGATTATTCAATTTTCACAGTTCACGCCTAATCCAAGCAACCCTACTCTACTTTATACAAAGTAGATTAAATGAATCCTAACTTTCACTGGTGTTGAATTACCTGAACCAACAAGTTATGACTTTGTGAGCCAGCTTTTATATAGTCTGGAAGGGATAAGGGAAGGGAAGCGAAATCTGGAACAGGAACAGGTAGCATTATAATTATTGTCCCATACAATGTATTTGCTAGTGAGTGTTTGGCCTGTATGTATTTTAGGATTCATACATGTATCTGTGGTAACCACTAGATGGAGCCATACTCCTTGTGAGATGTTAAAAAAACTTGTTGAAGTTGCAACACAACTTGAAAGTGGCAGAGCTCACATTGAACCGCCTAATGACATTAAGAAAATAAGTTGAAAACTCCAAATTTGGTGTTAAACTGTGTTAACAACTGGACATACATGATGAAGTCAATTCAACATAACTGAGATTCATTAACTATAGTTTGTTGCAGTAATACAAGCTAATGTCAAAATAATATACAAAGTCATATCAGAATATTAAGACAACCTACCTCATAGTGAGAATAACCCCTTTTAGCTCATAGTGTTCACTCAATGGTGATCCTTGACACTTTTGTCCTTGCTCCTATGTTCATTATAGAGGTTAACTGGTCCACTGTGGCATGGCGATTGGTCTGAACCACTCTCTGCAGTTATTATTCTCATCTGGCATCAGTCGCCTCTTGAGAACCACTGTTATGCTGGTGGGGGCCAATCAATGTACGTGAAGTCCATTCATTACACCTTAATTACAGTGGCTCTAGAACATGCACTACATGTTCTCGTCTCAACAACAACAAAAAAAATCTACACCGGGTATTTCAGCTCATTTAGCTCTAAGCCTGCAACATTTTGAGGGGACCTTATTTCTTAAAATGTTCTAATTTGAGAAAATGTTATACAGAGTTGACAACTTCTGATATAGCTTGACTATTTTGTTTGTTCTTATATATAGGAGGGTACCCCAGGTGGCAACAATCTCTGTAAGTTTCGAGGCCAGGCAATATCCCAATCAAACAGGATATAATGTCTCTAGTCCAGTCCCTGTCTCTTTTCTTCTCAGCTGTGTCTTTTTAGTCTTCCTGCTTCTGTCTTGATCAGACTCCACATGCCTGCAGCATCATCATCCGCTTCTTCATGAGAGCCATCTGCTCTCCCACATGGGGCCACTGCTATGTCTCACTGGACACAGGCAGAGACTGGTCATTCACAGTCTTTTCTCACCATTGTCACATCTCACCAAGCCTCTACAGCCCTGGAGTGTTTGAAATTCATGACAATGACAAAAACATACCAGCTTTCAGGCAAATGTGATCAGGCAGATTTTTTGCCAACTGAAAATTTTATAAAACATAAAATTAAACTTCAGCACCACGGACAGCAGATGCTTCAATTTGGGAAAGTCAAAGAATTACAAGGATAACTGTTCTTTAAGAAAGAAAAACATCACTTTATTTACACAGGAGTGGATAGACATTTAATATATTTTAATCTCTTAATACTAATTTTTTGTTGAATATCCATTAGAATTTGCATGTCCAATTCATGGGATTTTTAATAAAACAACTACATGAAATAAATGCAAAGCCTTTATGATTTTTTATATGAAAGCTTGTTAAAATAAGCAGAAAATATGTTTCAATCTTTTTAATAGAACACGTGTTTAAACATCCTGCTGAACACAAAAAAAAATTTCTTTTTGTTCCAGAAAAACTCAACCCAGATTTGTGCCACAAGAGATTGCCCTTCATCAGGAGTAAAACTGAGCGCTCTGTTATATCAATTTGTGACTTATTCAAATATCAGTAAATGACTGCAACCAAAAATGAATACTTCAACATTTTTTATATGGCATTGTTTATTTGAAGCAGAATCTTTAAATGAATGAAGGAAAATGAAAGATTCACAAAGAAAGAAGAGAGCTTCATATGATCTCTTATGTATGTATCTTAGAAAATAAGAGAGTAATGAATATCTGAAAATAAGGAATAAGGCCCAGACTCAATGCTTGAACACTTTAGATCCGGAGGGTATTCCACAAAACCAGATTTCTAAGAGCTTAAAGCCAAAATTGAGGACTGCCCAATTTGAATATCCTGCTGCTTTTTCCCATTTGTTCCCATATGAATTTGGGCTCAAGTTACCTGGCTAAAGAAATCCTGTTTTCTGAAGTACCACCAGGCCAGAGTAGTTACTATATAAACTACAGTTTTAACATTCTTGTGAAAATTAGCAGCTATTTTTAACCAGCACACAATAAAAAAAGTACCCTTAGGAGTTCATATTAACACAAATGTAGATCATATATGGTCTCACACTGAATTTCCAGTGTTGATTAGACAGACCATTGTTTTAGAAATGACATTTAATAATGTTCCTCATATTTTACTCACACTATTTTACATTGACTGTGTTGCAGAATGGTAAATATGTAAAGGTTTATATGAACACAATAAGTGAACATTAAAATGTGTAAATACTTTTTCTGCAAACAAAGGTCCTTTATTTTAGCCTGCTAAACATGCAGCATATAACATACACTAACACAGTGTATAGCAGAGTAGTCGCAATAACATAATGGTGACACATACACTACATGCCCATATATTTGTGGACACTCTTTCTAATAAATACATTTACCAACTTTAAGTTGTACCCATTGCTGACCCATTGCTTGTCTGTTCCCTGTAGAGAAGTACTGACAATAGAAAAAGACTGAAGCAGATAAACATGAATCTATTGGCACCATGCCTAATGCCAGGCGTGGGCTAGAGTGGTAAAAAGATTGATGAAGTATTCTCTGCAATGATGGTGCTCCATCCAGGACTTTTGGGATGAGTTGGGGTTAAAGTGGGTGGTGGTCATTCAACAACCTTACCTCACTAATGCTCTCCTCACTGAATGCAAATCCTTACAGCAGTGCCACAAAATCTACTAGAAAATCTTCCCTGGAAACCAAAGACAGGCACCCTATTGAAGAGCAGGAGATATGAGTAGGTGTACCAGTATTTTTTCTCCATATATATTATGAATTGCAGTGAACCACCCAAAAATACAAACAGCATGCTCCACTATCCAATGGGAAACCATGAAAGCCACAATATTGTATTGGGCAATCAATTCTAAGATCCTGGAGCAGTTATGTTCACAAATGTGAAACAAACACAGAGACTTTATTATAACATTAAAGATGAACTACTACAAACCAGATTCCAAAAAAGTTGGGACACTAAACAAATTGTTGTCGCACCTTCCTCTTTATGATGCGCCAAATGTTCTCTATAGGTGAAAGATCTGGACTGCAGGCTGGCCATTTCAGTACCCG
>BRDA01007069.1:12251-28745 GCA_036984385.1 Crenuchus spilurus
TCTCTCTCTCTCTCTGTCTCTCTCTCTCTGTCTCTCTCTCTGTCTGTCTGTCTCTCTCTGTCTCTCTCTCTGTCTCTCTCTCTGTCTGTCTGTCTCTCTCTGTCTGTCTCTCTCTCTTCCTCTCTCAGTCAGCAGTGATGTCAGCAGCGTTTGCTCGTTTCCATCCTAATCTGGTTGTTGGAGGAACATATTCAGGTCAGATTGTTCTGTGGGACAACCGCAGTAACAAACGCACACCAGTACAGAGAACCCCGCTGTCTGCATCTGCTCACACGGTACACACACACACACTGTATGTAAAATAGTTAAACATACTTATACTACAGTTAGTTCCAACTGAGTCATTTGATTGGAGGAGAGACTTTTACTATAAATGTACTTTTTTATATTATTTTATATTATTTTATATTATTTTATAGTATTGTACTTTTACTATAAATGTACAAATAAAGGCATTTAAAGGACAGGTTCCCTCAAAAACCACATTTACACCGTTTTTAGACTGATCTCAGATGTGCTCGATCAGACACGTTTACAGCCCAAAGCTTCTTTAGTGTGAGCTAAACAACACAAAGCCATCTCTCTGAGCACAGCAGGACGTGCTGATGCCCTGACTTTAAACAGCCTGTTTAGGTGACTATTGAGTTGTGAAGTGTGTACGCAGGATTATTCTCAGAGCTCATCCTAAACAGGACTAAATTTGGACTCAGACTAACATGTCTGAAGTGCATCTGAGGTAAGTGAGAAACTGTAAATATGATGAAGTCTCGCTCACTTCCTGTCTCTCTCCAGCACCCGGTGTACTGTGTGAATGTGGTGGGCACTCAGAACGCTCACAACCTGATCAGCATCTCCACTGATGGGAAAATGTGCTCCTGGAGCCTGGACATGCTGTCCACACCACAGGTAACACCTAACAGAACAAAGTCCAGTCCAGGGGTTCTCAGACCGGACAGCCCGGCAGACGATCCATATTCTTACTCTGAACACACCAAGACACCCTGAGGTCCAGTCTGAGAACACTGCTCATCTGTCCTGTGATGTCACTGCACACTATAGAGGTATATGATTAAAATGATTAGATAATGACTTAACTGTGTGTGTGTGTGTGTGTGTGTGTGTGCAGGACAGTCTGGAGCTGGTGTTTAAGCAGTCTAAACCGGTGGCTGTGACCTCCATGTCCTTTCCTCTGGGGGACGTTAATAACTTTGTGGTGGGCAGTGAGGATGGCACCGTCTACACAGCATGCCGACATGGGAGGTGGGTGTTTGTTTTGGCCTCTTTATTGGAACACATGGGCGTCCTTACAAGATGAGCAGATTTTCACCATCTGTACAGTGTTTCTGCTTCTTTTCTACACCATAAAGTGGAGCAAACGTACCCCCATTAGAGAGAGACCTGCATAAGAGTAAACACCATGTTTGTATGTTTTCAGTATATAATATGTAAATAAATATATTAAAAACATTATTATTATTATTATTATTATCATTTTTATTATTGTTGTTATTACTGTTGTTATTATTATTATTATCATTAATATTGTTGTTGTTGTTGTTGTTGTTGTTATTATTACTACTACTATTATTAATATTATTATTACTACTATTATTATTATTATTATTACTACTGTTATTATTATTACTACTATTATAATAATAATAATAATAAAAATAATAATAATAATAATAATAAGTTGTGTGATGTCTGTGTTGTAGTAAAGCGGGGATCAGTGAGATGTTTGAGGGTCATCATGGTCCCGTCACTGGACTGGACTGTCACACAGCTGCTGGACCCGTAGACTTCTCACATCTGTTTGTAACATCATCCTTTGACTGGACTGTTAAACTGTGGAGCACCAGGGTACACACACACGCACACACACAGACACACACGCACGCACACACACACACAGTACTGCAGAGTTCTTGATGCTGAGTCTCTCTCTCTGTAGAACACAAAGCCGCTGTACTCGTTTGAGGATAATTCGGACTACGTGTATGATGTCATGTGGTCACCTGTCCACCCTGCTCTGTTTGCCTGTGTGGACGGAGTGGGACACCTCGACCTGTGGAACCTCAACAATGAGACCGAGGTACACATTCATATTTATACTTTGGCAGGACTTGTTTACACTTACATATAGTCATCAGCAATAATCATCATCTGACTGTCGCTGTGTCCTGTTTTTTTACTCAGCTGCTAATGAACAAAGGCCTCAGCTCAAAGCCTGATTGGTTGATTGATTAATTGATTTACTGAACTAATTTAGTCAGAATTATAAAACGAATGAATTTCAACATGCATCCCCAGCTTAATCCACCTTCCTGTCTTATTCAGGTTCCCACGGCCAGTGTGATGGTGGAGGGCAGTCCTGCTCTGAACCGCGTCCGCTGGGCTAATTCGGGCAGAGAGGTTGCTGTTGGTGACTCTGAGGGTCAGGTGCACATCTATGATGTGGGAGAGGTGAGACACTCAAACTAGAGGGCTGGGGGCTCTGATAAACACAATGTCCAGTGGGAAAAGAACTGCAGGGTGTTCTTATTGGACAATCCTCTACATTGGGCTTAAGATATCTGGTTAATGTCAAAATCCTGCTTTACAGAGTACCCCCAGCTTTATTTTTTGTCTAAGACAGTAGTCCCAAATGACCTGAGGACCACTGGCCAGGTGTCCTTAATCTACACATTTCAGCATATCATCTGATTTACCTCTACAGTGTTCCACACGCTATCAGACACACATAATCAATACCATTGTAGACTGTATAAGGACAATGCGTGTAGATATCAGGTATGTAGGGCTATTGAAGTGGCCAGTGAGTGTATATTTACACATATATGTTATGTTTTAGGACATGTCTGATTTATACGTTTATTAATGATAGAATTTAACGTTGCAGCAGATTGCTGTGCCGAGGCAGGACGAGTGGACCCGATTTGTGCGAACCCTCACCGAGCTCAATGAGAACACGGAGGACGCAGAGGAACTGGCAACCCAGCGTTTAGCTGCCTAAATCTGCAGTGGAAGATCTGGCAACCCACCTTAATGATCACACCTGAGAGGAGAACATCTTCAGTCTCGGGCTGCTTCCTGTACGGCACCTTTAAGTGTTCTTGAGCGACAATCTAGAGTTTTCTTCCAGCTTGCTGATGAAGTTTCTGGTAACGTGGGGTTAGTGGTGAATAAATATGCAGAGGAAGGGCGGTGGTGTAATTAGCTAGAACCCACTATAGAAATGACAGAATCTGGTCCTGATGACATTGTAACTAGATTAAGGGCTACTTTTTTCAGACAGCTGGGAAAATGCCTAGAGCTACAACACACACACACACACCATATACAGCCTTGTGCAAAAGTTAGTGCCCCCCTGCTTAAACTGCATGTATTTATTGATGTTCTAAGTTTAAATAATTGAATCTTCTTGCAGAGAACTCTTTATTTACTGACATTTAACATGTAGAAGCGTGTTTTATTGGAGGCTACCATGATGGCAGTACCATCTACAGCAATGAGAGGACTACAGTAATGCTATGTTTTACAGTACTAATACTGTGAATAGTGTTTACTGTAGTAGAAATGGTTGTGGTCATGGTTGTGTCCAATAAACTCACATTAAATTACCATCACACACACATGGTAGTACCGTAGTATATCTCTGTAACTTCCGTCTTTTTTTTTTTTCATTTAGAAAATCAACTAAACATGAATATTTAACTTCTGCACGAGACTGTAGAAGCTTTGTACTGTAAATCTAAGAGCAGCAGCTTATTTAAGCTTTCATACAACTTACATAGTTTATAAATTCTTATAGAAAAATCTCTAAAACAAAAGAAAGTGTAAAAAGTGTAAAAGTGAGAATTTTACAGATTTTAAGATTTGGGCAATAGTTCATTTGTAAATAAACTCAGAAGTCAGAACAGCTCACAGTGGTTTTGATGGTAACCAGACGTCTGAAGTTTCGAAAGCTACCTCAGTTATAAACACACTGTCTGATGTGCGAGACGTTGTTTTAGAAGATTTTTGACTTTTTTTTGAAGATGAATTGATGGTGGAGGGATACACGCAGCATGATGTACGGCAGAATAGTCCCTAAAGAACTTGTAGGATGTGTAGGTTCACTGGTGGGTTTGGAGAATAAATACAATACACACACTTGTGTTGAACATTATGACGTCTGTTTACCATCACCTCCATTGTAAAGAACCTGAAGTCGGTGGAACGTTTTACATTTTAAATGAAAAAGATCATTTGCAAAAAAAAAAAATTTGAATTTTTCACTTTCTGATATCAGCTGAAAAGGCCTGTTGCTCTTCACATTGTGTATAAATGTCATGATGACTGGAGCAAAAGAAATGGCCCAAAATGACTTAGAAAGACGTTCGGTTCCATTGACTTCCATTAAAAGCAAAGTCAGTTTTTTCCTCCTCCTGTAAAGTTGGAATTTTGGAGCCAATCTGTTTTTGTAAACAAACTCTTCCAATATTATATTTCTATTAGTCTGCTGGTCTGTGAGGTTTTGTGACAGCAGTGCTGATCTTTGTTTAAGGGTTTTTTCAGGAAGATCACTGTGGTACTTACATTTTTAACTGTTTTAAAGTTGCTGGAAGCCCGACTCCAAAAACTACAGTGAAAGCCTTAAATCTCTCTCACACACACACACACACACACACACACCTTCCAGCACCTCACAATGCTCTTCCATTTTTAAAAAACCTGAAATGCTTTTATTTATTCTAAATGATTAATAACTTCTACAGAAATGCTCGACGTTGTTTTTAATATTTTTGTGGAGCAGATCTATTATTATTATTATTAGTAATAATAATCAAACGTTTTTGACACATTTTATGGGCAGTAACATTAACATTAATATGAATATTTATATAAAAAGGATAAATGTTTCCTGTTGTGGTGTTTCAGGTTAAAGGTCACATGATCAGCACCGTTTTTAACTACTTTATTGTACTTAAAGTGAACTGACTGATGTTACCTTTAATGCAGGTGTGCATCCACAGTGTCTAAACCCGAAACTGAAACTTTTTGGTTTCTGTTCATTGTTTACTTCTAACATTTCCACTGAAACTGACAAAGTAGATTTTGGGTCCTGCTGGGATGGGATTTGTGTTAATCATGTAATTATGATCAGAGGACATCTGTAATATTTACAGGATAAGAAACCTATTAGAAACGATGGAGGTGGGAGTGGCCACCCTGTAATACACAGCTTCTGCTAAACATGGTGCCAAGCAGAGAAGGGAAAACACGAAATCGGCCTACTTTGAGCCATTGTACAGTCATACAGGTCTTCCAGCAGTGCTAACAATGCCAGTCTACAGGACATTCTCCTCAGAACTGTGGTGGACAGCACACAAGGCTGAAGGCCTCTCCACTCTGCTCCATATGTTGATGCTCTGCAGGTCTCTGTGGAGAGTTTTCTCACAAACTGCTTGTGAAGGACCTGCGTTGACTTCTAGAAGTAATTTTTGTCTGGAAGTGAAGAGATTTTCATTCACAAGCTGTGAAACCCGCCGGTGGTCCCTGTCCATCAGTTTCAATTCTGAGGGGCTAGAAGTCCATCTGTGGGTGCTATTACCCCACACTTGTGTGCAAATATTACATGACTGTGGTGACAAAATTCAATTATGCATGTCATTTAATTTAAAAAGATAGTCATCTCAAAATGACCACCTACCTAATAGTGGGAAGAACCAGCTTTTGACTAGTGAGATGTCGTGATATGATGGAACGTATCTGGAGGTGACCTTTCACAATTGTTCTGTACCCCTTGCTGCAGCATCAATGGTCTGTAGGGCACCACTGTGAGACCCTCAGTGTACAGACGTCCATCCTCAGTACAGCTTCACTACAGCAGCTCTAGAGCATCACACACCGTTAGTGATGTCTGAGATACTACCTCCACCATGTTTCACATTCTACACTATTATCATGTACATCAGTCACATCACGTCCTTTACCCATGATGCTGTTTTACTATCTGATACACCTGACTGTGCTCACTTATTTATAAAGTAAACTCTGTCAGGTGACATTGGTGACATCCTGGACAAAAGGTGCTGCAATGTTGCTCCCAGGCAGGACCAAAATCAGTGAGAAACTCTGATATAATTACGTTACACACAACCCCATCCTATCAGAGCTTTAGAGTTCTTGTACAGGGTGTCCTGTTTGCTTCTTTACTTGAGTAATTTTAACACTAATGAAGATCCGGTGACTAAATAAACAGTCTGTGTGGAAAAAAAACTGACATGTATGATTACGAATATCTGTGGCTGTAGGAGTGGAGGCCGGCGCCTGTCCAGCTGTCTCCATCAGTCGTCTGCCGCTGCAGTGAGACATTAAAGTCCTCAGTTGTCCTCATGAACACAGCACTGGACGCTGGTTACTTAACCCTGAGAACTGTGTATAATATATCAGTGCACAGAACAGGAGGAAGTGTTGAGGAAGAGTTTCTGAAAGTTTGGAAAGAACAGGGTTATTGGTGGATGACCTTTGCTTGGATTCTGGACTGACAGGTTTATTTAATTTACATTTCATCACCAATTCATTAGTATTAAAATTATTCACCACTGTTTGGGAACTACTACTATCTCAAAAATGACAATATGGTGAAAAAGTTCATGTGTTCATAGTTTAATTGAAAAAGTCCTTATTTTATAGTAATTCAGCCTTTTTATGATTTAATGTTGACCAGCATGACTTACAGCTCATGAAAATGAGAAATTCAGGATCTTAATATTTCTGTTATTCTGTTATTACAGTAATGATTATTAGTATTTAAACTGGAGTTTTTAAATATTCAATCTGGAAATTAATATTCAATCAGTATCAACATTTAAAAAAGGCTCGACATGTTATTTTACATGTAATGAATAGAAAATGGCAAATATTAAATGTTAAAATTGACCTTTTTGAATTATGAGCACAAACTTTATCATCATGATGTTTGGAGACTGACTAGTTCACCCAAAAACCCGTTTTTTTATGCGATGCTTACTTTGCCTTCTAGTTTCTGAACCAAAGCTTCACTGCGTAAGTCTGTATTTGTGTTTAAAACATTAGGAGTGAAGCAGCGAATCAGCACGTTTTACTACTTCTGCGGTAAAGCTCTTTTGTGGTGACTCAGAATAAATCTTCCTGATGGAAAAACGATGCAGTCTGGGCTTTAAAATGTAACCGTATGATTTATTTCCATAAAATACAAGAATGAATGCATTTAAATTATTCTCTAAACATCAGATTATCTGGGAGTACTGTTTTTATTTATTTTTTTAACTTTTGATCAGTAAGTCAAGTTCAGAAACCTCTGTACATCATCAGTGCGAGGCAGAAATGTGGGCGAGAGACTGACTGCCTCTCTCTCTCTCCCGCGTCTCCGTGCAAAAGATGTACAAGTATGTACAGGGCATGTGCAAGCTATGCAAAGCATGATGGGAAAAGCATGAGGAGCATTGCATGCTTTCTGTAACACAGGAGGGACGTCCTACCCGCAGCAAAGAGAAATAATATTAATAATAATAATAACGAGAAAGAAAATCGTTATTAAACGCAGGACGTAAACCTACAGAGTGAATTCAGATCAAGTGGAACACAAGCAGATTTACGAACACATTGAGTTTATAGATGAACACATTTACTGGCCATTTTTCAAGTCCAAACACACTGACTGGCCACTTCAATAGGTACACATACACTCCCTGTCCATCTCCTGCTCTGTGTACTTTATTCACCATGTTCTTCAATGCTCAGGACCCCCCACAGAGCATGTGGATCATTCTCAGTGACTCTGCTGTGGTGGTGGTGTGTTAGTGTGTTAAAATAGTGCAACAGTGTCAGGACTAGAGGACCAACACACACTGTGCTGAGCTGCTGTCTCTGACGTTACATCTACAAGACCAACAAGGCAGGTGTGTCTAATAGAGGACAGTGAGTGTTTAAAATACACATAGCAACACACCACCACCACATCAGGGTCACTGAGAATGATGCACCCGCTCTGTGGGGGTCCTGATAACTGAAGAACAGGGTGAAAGGAGGGTTCAAGTACACAGAAAAGCAGATGAACTGCAGGGTGTAAGCACAGAGCTGCAGTGTCTGTACCTAATAAAGTGGCCAGTGAGTGTTTGCAGGTGAACATTGGTCGTTAAATATCATCTAAACATTTTTGCTCCCTAAAATGAACTAACCACCATTCTAAAACGTACGTTTCACTTATTTTCACCTAATATTAACTTTAAATTGTGATATTTAGGGAAATCGTGACATTTCTGAAGTGTAGTAGGTTTGGAATGTAAAGTGACAAAAGTCACATGACCATTAGAGAGCCAATCAACGTTTAAAAGTGAGCTGCTGGCCCTTTAATGACTAATTTACTTTTAAATGATAAAGAGGTGCAGGGTCACTCCTGGTTGGACTAATTTCAGTTAAGATCACTTTTATACAAACGGACTTTAAAGCCACACGTGTGCATGTGAAGGGATTTATATAGATTCTCTAGGCATAATAAAGAACGTGCTGGAGTGTGGGTGGGTTCTGTCTTACGTCCCACTTTCTCTGAATTCACTCTGGATTTGGGGGATGTGCCCTCTAAAAAGACAAAAACACTCGTTATAGTCACTCAGCTGAGCGGGCGGCTAATCAATGAGTCCCTATAAAATTAGACCATTGTTCACTCAGATGATATGATGGACATGGTGGCCGGTGTAACGCTGCAGGTTGGAGTGCGGTACGGAAGTATTCCGCTCAGTAACGGTCGGTTCTTAGAGAGCAGGCACTGACGAGTGAACAGTAAATATAACCCACACATCTCCACCAAAAATAAGCCCAAATAAAACAGGAGAAAATGGAGTGAAGGAGGATGGAGGCATGCAGCCACTGGATGACGGGACTCAGAGTGGGTGGGGCTTCTCAAGGGATCGACACCTCCTCCCTACTGGGCTGGATGCTCACGACTCCAGACGATTTGAACTTTGGCAGGTGAAGTCCAAACTTGCTCTCCACACCGGCAAATGTGGCCGAGGCGAGGCGGTAACCACCCACGTGCTCCGGGTTCACCGGCGGCAGCTCCGATATCCGAGACTTGGGAGTCGGCTCGGAGCCTGATGGGCGGCTGAAAGGACGGAAGAACAGAGATCAGATTGGTAGGGCTGGAGTCATACATCTGATCATGTGACCTGATTACATCATCACAGGGATATAACAGTATTACAGGGTCCTTTTTCTTTTTCTTTCTACCACTCATTCCTTTTCACCTTCCAACCATCTGTCCGTC
This sequence comes from Crenuchus spilurus, assembly GCA_036984385.1. Classification (NCBI taxonomy): domain Eukaryota; kingdom Metazoa; phylum Chordata; class Actinopteri; order Characiformes; family Crenuchidae; genus Crenuchus; species Crenuchus spilurus. Next base: position 21,544 of record BRDA01007069.1, read on the forward strand.
CTTCCTACCTTCCTTCAATCCATCTATCAGTCTTTCCAACCATCCATTTTTCATTTTTACCTTCCATCATCCATCCTACCTACCTTACATCTACCCACCCACCCTTCTTTCCTAGCTTCTTATCCATTCATCCATCCTACCATCCTTTTTATTTACTCCTCATTATTTAATGTTGATTTTAAACAATTCATTTTCAGCTAAAAGGGTAAATGACCATTTTTCTAAAGAATAAAGGCTGTAATCTTAAATGTACTCACTGCCCCCCAAAGTCGATGTAGAACCACCTCTGCAGGAGCTCATAGGTGACCAGAGTGACACCGAACTGCGGAGAGGAGCGGAAGACTCGAGCTGGAGGAGAAACAGGAGAGGTTCAGTCATGTTTACCACAGATCAGACATTTCAGAGCACGTTTAGAGATCTAGACCAACATAGTCTCATAACCTCAGACGCCAGGCTCGACTCAGAGACTCAGCAGAAGTTCTCTGAACCCTCTCAGAACTGATGCAGGTGTTAGTGAAGGTGTGACAGACGTGACCTCAGTCACATGACCACTCAGAGCTGATGCAGGTGTTAGTGAAGGTGTGACAGACTAGTGGGTGTGGTTTAGGACACAGTGTGACCTCAGTCACATGACCACTCAGTGCTGATGCAGGTGTTAGTGAAGGTGTGACAGACTAGTGGGCGTGGTTTAGGACATGGTCAGACTCATTGTGAATAAATAAAAGATTGGTACTACAGACTACAAGGCAGACAGAAGACACTTCCTGCTCCAAGATGGCCGACACAGCATTCTGCTACACAAGTTTGTTACTGTTTAAAGCTCACACTAAGTTTGTATCCTAAACCACACTAACATCTGGATGAAGTTTGAGTGGCTTCATAGAAGCTTTGGTCATATTTTTTTTACAAAAATGACTGGGCTGTTTCGGTGCCTATTGAGTTTCAGTGTTTGTTAGCCAAATCACTGCTCCAGTACTAAAGAAGCAAACACTGAACTCCAATCACGTCTCAGCTCATCTGTGTTAAGTGTGAAAATGTGTTACTATTGAATAGTGAAGTCACATGATGTGCACCTGACATAATCAGAGATCACCCAAAACAACAACCAGCTTCACACCAGAGGAGTGCTCACCTCCTGCTCCTTTCCAGAAGGCTCTGAAGCCCTCCTCTCTCAGAATCTTCCGGAAACAGTCGATAACTCCGCTGTACGTCGTCTGGCCTGCACGCGCCGCCACCTGCAGTCGCGTCTTGATGACATCAGCAGGAGTGACCAATGAGGCGGCAGGAACACCTGCAGGGGTCAATCAGAGCTTTACTCTCCATATGAATATCTAGAACCCTCTGAAGAGCCTCACAAAGCAGATTCAGGAGAACTTTCAAAGACCAGAACAACTTCCGTGGAGTGAGGAGGGTAAAGTGAACAGATTCACAACAGTTCACAATGACAAGTAAATACATCCAGTGGGCACCAGATACAGTTTAGGATCATTTACATCAGATTTGTTTCTACATAATTATCAGATGCCAATCATTTAGAAATATAATCAATACTTATAATTACATTAACCCCTAATCTCCACAAGTCTCCAGGCAAGTCGATCACTACAAATCTGAACTCAGTTGAATTCTTTTGTACTGTATCATGTTGAATCAAATTGTATTGAATCACTGAATCACAACAGAGCTGAATCATATCACAACAATATTTGCTTCATATCTGTATTATACTGGATCGTTGGTGATGCATCAGCCTCAGTGAACTTCAAAGTGGAGACAAAAATTTTAATGTAAACCTATAAAGCAAGGAAAGACAGACTGAACCGGGCTGTTATGTGGTACCCGCAATAGCTCCAGCAGTCAGCAGCTGTAGAGCACCGATCCGACCATCTTCATCAGCAAAAGCAGCTTTAGTGTGGGCATACACAGGGAAGTAGATGGCAGAGAAGGGGATATCACGTAGGAAACAGGCTTTAGCACCCTACACACACAAGCATATACACTTCAAAATACAGATCATGTTTAGTGCCAATACAAAGACTAACACTGACAGACTGTAATACTCTACAGGAAGTGTAGGGGGCGATATGACCTCTACTGTTTATATAAAAAGTGCTCTATAATGTTTATATGATCCACACAGTCATTCTGACAGACTGTAATACTCTACAGGAAGTGTAGGGGGCGATATGACTTCTATTGTTTATGTAAAAAGTGCTCTATAATGTTTATATGATCCACACAGTCACTGACATAATTAAAATGGTTAAATTGACAACAGACTGCTGTGTTCTAATGATCACTGTACCTTGTAGAGGCCGAAGAAGCCAAGGTCTCGGACCACACTGAGCGCGCTCACTCTGGGGCCCGTAGTGATCTCACCAGCAACCTGCAGACGGATCTTCACGATCTCCAGAGGATTAGTGAAGATCACCTGAGAGCCACCAGCCTAAACATGAAATGTTAATTCAGTTACAGCAACCATCTGCATAACACAAACCACGTCAGCCTGGACAACAGAACTAGAGTCACACCAAGTCACAGGTCCACAGACAGACTCCATCATAACAACAACAGTATTATTATTATTATTATTATTATTATTATTATTATTATACACACTGGAACTTTGACTTACGACAAGCAAATCAACTTACAAAATTATTATTATTATTATTACTACTACTACTATTATTATTGTTATTATTATTGTCCGTCTCCAGCCTCGACTCACAGTTGTGAGGAGTGGCGCACCTCAAAGACTCAAACAAGACTCACCTCAGAGGCTTGAGACTCAACTAAAGACTGGAACCTTGGACATGCATATCTAAAGACTCGACTTGTACCTCTTAGACTGGACTTCCTCAGAGTCTCTGACTCGTAATCTCTGCCTCACAGTCCAATACTCACACATCCACCAGCCAGGATCTCCGCTGTCAGAGGGATGGAGCCGTCCTTATTGGAGCATTTGTCTCGCACAAAATCGTTCACCTACAGAGCGAGCAGAGAGGGTTAATTATCCACTGTTCCCTGAGCAGCAGAGCGGCAGGAGCAGCGTGTGGAGGAACTTACAGTGAGCTTGATGGCTTTCTCCGGGGCCACTCCAATGAGCTGGGGCACAAGACCTAAAGATTGGATCAGGAATTGATCATTTCTGTAACGTTATGCTTTAAAAGCTGGCACACGTTCACACAACAAGCCAACACTTACCTCTGTAGAAGCCAAAGAAGCCCTCGTACCGGAGGACCTTCTTGGCACAGTCGAAGCTGTTTTTATACATGAGCTCTCCTACAAACGAGCCGGTGGAGCGCTGGTTCTGCATCCGGGTCTTCACCAGGTCTATGGGGTACACAGCTGTAGCACCAGTAGCTGTACAGAAAGACAAACATTCAAATTTAAGAAACATCTGCACCAAACAACAGAATCTCACATTTTATTTGATTAAAGACTGCAAACAGTCGATGTTTTATATTCATGACACAAAGTGACATTTTTCAAACATTCTTTAGTGTTACTGCTGATCAGTGTGACTGACAGCCCAGACGATAATATGTGATGGTGTTGGTGAGTAAATGACTATAAACAGTATAAACACTGTGTGTCTCTCAGAGCTACAGCTGCCACATTCCTAATATCAACACTCCTGAACCAGAGACAACATCACAAGTGTCTTTCCTGGACTAAGCAGAACCAGAACTGGACCATCATTTCATTAGTAAATCAGCTCCTAGAGTCTGAGACACACAGTCCAAGCTGTCTGAAGTCCAGTGTGCAGGTTCTGCAGTCTGTGATGGTTTGAGCTGCTGCTGTTGGTCCAAAGTCAACACCTACCAGGAGATTTTACAGCACTTCATGCTTCCATCTGCTCACAAGCTTTATGGAGATACCCAGCATCTGCCCACAGTGCCAACACTACTACTGACCATCATATTACTGCTGGCCAGCTAACCACAGAGAATCTATGCTGCACCGTCAAGAGGAAGACGATGAACCAGCAACAGAGACAAACTGAAGGCCACTAACAGTGACTGACTGTCTCTATGCCACATCACAGTGATGTAGTAATCTGTGGTAAATGAGCGTCATCCACGTATTGAGCATATAAATGAGCATCTCTGTATTCTACATCCTTTATCTGATCAAATTAATAATGGGAGATTCTTTATATCTGATTTATTTATAAGTCAGGCTGATCAACATGAAAGCAAAAGGCTCGTTTTAATTTTTTTTAATTAAACAAAAATTAATTTACCATATTCTGATATTCTGATGTGCTAGTAAAGTCAGAACCTGCCTTTAAAGCTGAAACTGAGACCAGCTCCCTGTGTTGATAGTTCAGTAATGAAGAGGTTCACAACAAAGCTGATTTTACAAATAAGCTTTTCTGCTTCTTGCAGTTACACATTTCCACCAGAGAGGGCGCCAAATCTCCAAACTAACACCGTGCTGCTTTAATTAGAGGGCCATATCTCATTCTGTTCCTGCCTTTCACTTCCCCCTGAGCTCCACTTCTGGCACTCGTGTGGGTTTATGTACTAAAAACAGCCATAATTCATGTTTACATGATCGTTTTCCAAACAGCTGTGGCCTGAAGTTGTGAGAAACGGGCTGGTGACTGAAGATTTTGGAGCGTTGCTGTGAGGATTTGATCGTATTCAGTCGGCAACAGCATGAGTGAGGTCAGAATGTTGAAAGATCACTTCACCTCATCCCCAACACCATCAACTCATCCCAAATGTACAGGACGGAGCAGAGAACAGAGCTCAATGCTGGGATCTTTATACCCGTCTAGCTCACCTGGCATTAGACATGGTGCCAACATGTTAATGTTTAGTCCCATTCTATTGGCAGTACTTCTCTAAAGTGACTAGACAAGCTCTGTTAACATCTGTCTCAGCTGAATGTATTCACAATGGGTGTCTACAAATTTTTGGACACTTTAAAAAGGGCCTCACGTGGTTTTCACTGCCACAGAATCACTAATATTTTATTTCTCACCTCCAGCGATGGAGCCCAGCGTGAAGCGGTACGCTGACTCAGCAGCCTGCAGCCACACGGGACGAGAGGCATCCCCATGCATCTGTGTGAGAGAGAGAGAGCGCGCGAGAGAGAGCGCGGTTAATTTGACATTATTTACATTAGCATGGTTTAAACTATGAGTGTGGTATCGTTTTCAGACACAGTCTGTGGTTAATTATCAGGTATTGTATCCTCCCCCTCCTACCTGTCTCTGTACTTCAGCCAGGTGATACGGCAGTGCCCCCTCCTCCAGAGGAGCTATTCTCTCAATATCAGCCAGGTTCAGCCGTCTGACCAACACACAGAAACAAAAAACACACACAGATCCTATTAAACAGAAGCTCAACAGGTCACATCTGCACTTAAACCTCTTCACTGTCAGGCGCCTTCAGGACCAATCGTTTCCCAGCTCTGAGAGGTTCTAATGAAAAGTGAGAGAATTACCCGGTCTGAGAGTGAAGCGCAGACAGCTGGTAGAGAATATCGATCTCCATCGGAGTGATCTGACCAAACTTATTAGCAGCATGGACAAACTCCTCTGCAGAAAGAGAGAGAGAGAGAGAGACAGAGCGAGACACAGACAGACAGAGACAGAGACACAGAGAGACACACACACACACACACACACACACACAGAGAGAGAGACAGAGACAGACACAGACAGAGACAGAGACCACAATATTAAGATCTGATTGTCATTTATAAAAAGAAAAATATTTTCCACTGTTGTGCACTTAAACCAGACCAGTCACACTGTCAACAACCACAACATCGGTCAGTGACTTAACTCTGGGAAGTGGGAATAAGAAAAGCTGGAGCGGAGTGATTACAGAACACAGGAGTGTGAATAAGAAAAGCTGGAGCGGAGTGATTACAGAACACAGGAGTGTGAATAAGAAAAGCTGGAGCGGAGTGATTATAGAACACAGGAGTGTGAATAAGAAAAGCTGGAGCGGAGTGATTATAGAACACAGGAGTGTGAATAAGAAAAGCTGGAGTGGAGTGATTACAGAACACAGGAGTGTGAATAAGAAAAGCTGGAGCGGAGTGATTACAGGACATTGTGTGAAAATTTCTGCTGATCCACTCACATACTCAGACACCTGGACTGTGTAACATGCAAGTCAAGACACGCGGACACTGATCAGCAACTCTAGCTGGATCTCCGGGTTCTGTACCTTTAGTGACGAGCGTGTCTTTGCGGGTTCCAGCGAGTGTGCTGTAGATCTTGCGGATGAGCTCCATGTTGTTGAGGAGCGAGTTGAAGGCATTGAAGAAGGAGAAGCTCACATTGTGAGAGGTCCCACCACCTGCTACCTGCAGAGTAAACAGGTCTGAATTAAAGCAACAGCTCACACAGACATCAGATTTACACAGCTCCCCACTTCCTACGACACGCTGAGTCCAGTTTAGAAGTGCAGCTGTGAGGCTAAGGCTGTACTGTGGTGTTCATGAGACCCACAGTCTGTCAGAATGACTGTAATTGTGTGTCTAAAAGCCTCCTCTTACACAGACAGAGCACACTTACCGAGACCAGATTTTCCTCAACAAATGAAGTCAGCATGTGGTGTCTGATGGTGGACATGATGTCACTGAAGTCCATAGCGGAGATGAGCCCGGTCTTGGCTTTATCCTTCTGTGCAAAGGCCTGCCGGGCGTGCTCCAGCTGCAGCTCCTACAGCAATGCACAAAGGACAAAAAAAAAAAAACAGAACTGTAACTTTTTAGAAATTTAGATCTATTGCTGCTGTTTTGATAAAAGCTAATCAACCTAATATGGCTAACATGCTGTCAGTGCCATCAAAAATGGCCCCAAACTAGTGGCTGACTGGGTATTTCAGGGGCTGATACCGATATTAGGAGTGCAGGACATCCAATGACTGATATGTCATTTTTGCATCTTATTAAACAAAAATATAAAATATACAATAATTTTTACTTAAAACTAAAGGATAGGTTTATCAGTCATGTCTTCATCTGTCTGTAGAGTGGTGACACTGACACTAGGGGGAGCTCTAACATTGTTCTACAGCAGCTACACTGATAAGACTGCCTGTAGAGTGGTGACACTGACACTAGGGGGAGCTCTAACATTGTTCTACAGCAGCTACACTGATAAGACTGCCTGTAGAGTGGTGACACTGACACTAGGGGGAGCTCTAACATTGTTCTACAGCAGCTACACT